>CM029536.1:18356868-18585573 GCA_017141395.1 Laodelphax striatellus | reverse complement strand
ATATGTTGCTAATTGAATATTATATTCCTTGAGAATGCACCATTGAATGTTAGTTTATTGGGCAGGAGTAATATTCAAAAAGTAGGTGCATTCAATTTTATCCTTTTATTTTAAGCTATGTAAAAGTGAGAACTTGATAGACCAGTAAGTAAACTTGTGAGTCTTCAATGTTCCTGCTATTGAAATTTGGCGGAAAACTGATTAAATATCTTCCAGCTTCAAACAGGAAATTATTTTTGGGTCTTGATTATATCAGTTTTCAAACAAGAAATAGTTCTTTTTTTGCAAACAAAAAATCATTTTTTGGCCCTACACTGGCCCTTGTTTTCAATTTCTGGTTGAAATAGTTCCTTGATTCACAAGACATAGTGATTTGATTGCAGAAGTGAATCAAATCATTCAATTAAAAATATTGAGTCCATTCAAAATTATGTTGCAATGATTGAATGGGTCAAAAGTATAATTAATATCAATGAAAAAAGGTTTTAGTTGATCAATGACTACTATTCCTTTGAATCATCAAAACTATGTTTAGACGACTGCAAGTAATCCTCATTATCTGGAAACTCATATTTCAAGCATCACCGTATCAATAATTTTCGCTTAATAGCAATCATATTCAAGCAATGTTTTATCAAATTCATTAATCTTATTGAAAATCTAGTGTTTTTGCAAAGTGCTCATAATTTCCCTAAAATTCAATATGATTTAATCCTATAATCCAACATTTTTCAAGACTTACTTTTAGCTTATTTTTTCAAGGGTATGCTTTGCACTATGCTCAACAACTTTATCCAATGACGGACGTCTCGTCTGTCTCGTTGGATCAATTATTTTTCAACAATTTTTCAACGATGCCAGCCTATTACCTTTTCATTCAAAAATTTACAGTTATAGATCCAATGGTTGGTAGCACAGAAGTGGGTAAAAGTTGACCCTCAATTGCTAATAAGAATGAGCATTGTTAATTGGAAATTAAACTTAACAGACCTTTGTGCAACTGGGACGAAGCAGGCCAACCACCCACAATCAACAGACCACTATCAGATGATTAGTTTCTACAGGTCATTAAATTGTGTACCAAATAAAGCCGGCTGATTTGATTTGAATGTGACATTGAGCGAATGGTAGCACAGTGCGGCCCCTTTAATCCGGCCGGTCGGATTCGGATTACGGCATTTATTAACGAAATTTATTCGAGCATTGTTCAAGTGAACTGAACGCATGCGCAGTCAACAACAATAGTTTGTCGTGGGAGGGGGGAGGGGGGAGGGGGGTCCAGCTCGCAATTCAACTGTCTGCGGAGTGAAGTCTGTCCATCTCTTGTCCATCACCGCGGACTCAACAACAGACCGACGCTCAGTTCAGTCGCCCAACCATGAATATGTAGAAACTGGACACAAGTTCTCTGCTTTCTTGTGCCGCTTTATTTATCCTCAACTCATTCTTATCCATCCTTGACTTACCTATTATAATCTACTATAAACTTCCCTCCACCGTCCAACATCGCCGATCTTCAATTCTCTACTTGCAGTCTCTAGCAGATACTATAGAAGTAGAACTGTAACTTCTATTCTCTCTAGAATCTAGCTAGCTTATCAAGCTCATCTATGTTTTTGCATTTCCTGCTCAGCTCATGTTTGTATTCTGAACGGTGAGTTGATTTCCAATTCCTTCAACTATGCCGACCTATAGATTGTTTCTAATAATCGATTGCAAATTTGTTTTCTGTTCGAATTGTTGTTTTCTGTTGGAAAATCAGTTGACATCGTCCTATTTCGCTTATTTTTTCTTTTAAATCCAGTATTCTCTGTTCTCTCCACTTTTAATTGGTTCGTTACAATTCTCAAGCTCAATAAAGTTTGTTATAAAAAAGTATAGTTTGTTACAATAAAGACCAAAGAAAACAACAAGAGTTTCATTGAGAGGATTACTTTCCAGGCTTTTATCCTTCATGTAATTCTACTATCCTTGTAAATTGTTTGTATTGATCATATTGATAAAATTATTTAATTTTTCGACAGTAAAAATGTCACACTTTGGAATGAAACAACATTTATTCCCCAAAATTCTCCAATTCACGAAATTTAATCACAAATTTCTAGAGATACTTATATTGTTCCACGATATCTCTGTGGTCGAATGGGAAAGAAACATAGTACTTTACTTCTAACACAATATGTTGTTATAATATGATACAATACAATTCTCCACTATAAGTCATACGGTACGTCTAATATAAATTTTGAAATGTTTATAAACAACAAAAATATCTTATAGAAACAACAACATATTAAATAAATTTTATTCCCTGATATGAGACAAAGACCTGGACAAAGACCTCCGCCCAGCAAAACTAGACAGAATTCGCAGGGAGATAACGGTCGCACAATTGGGAGATTGGTGTGGGAACGGCGAGGCGACGACCGTCGCACTCCTCAAATAATGATTGTTGCAAGAAAAAGAATGGATGAGCCAGCACAGCAACGGCCTAATGATAATCCAAGAGGCGCGAAACATTTTGTTAGCCGGCCATTGAGGGGAGGGAGAAGAAGGAGGCTTCTTCCACGATCACAGCTGCCGACAATTGAATTGACGTGATCCTCAAGGCACGATGTCACGCTTCAGGAGTCCACGGCAGCGATACGATCATCCGACGACGATCGAAAATGATCATCCAACGCGGAACACGAAGTAACAGAGGGAATGTTGTTGTTGTCATGTTTCATCAACTCGTATCGGGACAGATGAGAAGAAATCTAAAATAGGCCTATTATGATTAATAAATCTTGAAATCTTGATGTATATTGAAAGATTAAGGGTTTTCTATTGCAGCGACCGCATCGCGACTGCAAAATTAATCCCCGTCTTTCGGAGGAGCGAAAAGCCGTATGTCTCAAATGCCTAAAAACAGTTGTCATCTCTCATCATCACCCCTCTCATTACCCACGCACAAGCCTAGAGTTCATGTGGGCATCACCCTCAGAAAAATAGAAAAAATTAGCGGTTGATCAGTACTCACCGGTGGCAGATGCAGCGTCAGCACCGTGACTGTGAGCTTCAGCACTTTAGTACAACCAGGATGGTATGGTGGTGTACTCACGCATGTGCTTACTTCTTCAACCCCAATATAACGTACTACTAAAACCCTATGAAAAGGAATAAGTGAATCTTGATTTATTTGATGGATATATTGAGAGACCCGGTTGAGGTTTCAACTTTTCACCACAACTTTTCTATTAAGACTTTTTCCACTTGCAGACACATCCAGCTTCTAATGTTATTATTGTATGTATTTAAACTTCAAGTATTCTTATTCGTACGGACATCATACAATATCACCTCCTCTACCACTAATAAAAAAAACCTATGAAAGGAAATAAGTGTAATCAAGAATACAATATCTCTGTGATCGAATATATTGAACATTTGAAACCATTTTCGTGTGATAAATTGATTTCTTTTTTATAATATTCGTGAGAAAGAAAATGAGAGGTCAGAAACTGAAAGTTGAAAACAAACTAGCGTTCACAAGCTAGCAGAGCAATAAATGATCATAATGAATTTATCATTAGGAAAGAATAATTTTGAATTTACCATTATGAATGAAAACTTGAAAAACTACAATCAATGTTATCAAACTCATTAGGGAGCCCACAATCACATTGATTCAATCAACAACCGAATTCCTAATTACGTAGCCTTCAGGACAGAAAAATAAATGACATACTTGTTTGATTGAAGCTAATTGGATTACCAATCAGTGTACTGATTTCATCAGCTTCAAATGTTGATTAACAGAGTTTAGAATGGAATACAACAGAAGCGATAATTTTGTGATTGCTTAGAATAGCGTGTAATCTGGTAACATAAAAAACCTATGAGAAGTACCTTAGTGATTCACATCTGCTGGGAAGTGTGTGGTAAAGATAAACTGTTTCTAAAATATCATAAAAATTTATTGTTGAAAAGTTAGAAGACTAGGAGAATACAAATTATTCGAAAACTATCATCATTATTTATTGTATTGGTGGAAGAGCAGTACATGGAAAAAATTAGAAGCAATATTTTTGTAACTGGTTAGAACAGTTTTGATAATAATTACAGTATCTGTTTTGAGAATATGATGAAGAGGTTTATTATATGCAATTATATGCAACGTATATATCCATTGAGGATGCTGACACCAGTGATAGACTGTGATCAAAATGATCTTTCAAATGTCAGGAAACTGTACTAGAATAAAATAAAACTAATCAATTCATTCGTAACAGTTGGGATTATTTCTTATTGGTCATAAGTGATTTGTCAGTGCTTATAATAATCCATTTTGAAAATATCACTAATATAAAGTCTTCACTATCACTATAAAGTATTCTTTAAATAAAAGAAAAACCATATTTTAAAACTCGTTGACCACTACTAACTAGCCTCTCCTCTAACACTAATCACCATCATAGAGAGCACACTCTAATGACCATACAGCAACTAGGAAACCTAACAGATTGAGCACGAATAAAAACTTGAAAAAGTGCTAGAAAAATGCTGCAAAGGAGAACATGTTGGAGTGATGGTTCCATACTCATGCCTCGGCTCGACATATACAGGCCTGTAAGTTGCATGTATGACAATCATCATTATCTTTTCAAATTCCTAAAATAGTTTCCAACGCGTGTTGAGTTTCCAACGAGAATACGCTGACGAGATTTGTTGAAAAAAGTAATTTTCTGTTCCATCTCAACTTTTTCTTGGACAATATTACTCGCAGCCTCATTCCAGATCCGTAATTAAGTCCACATAAATTACATATATTCACACATATATTACTATAAACGTCCACATGGGGTACGCATGCGCAGCTTCGATCCTTTATAAAAGCTAATGCGATCTGAACGACTGAAGGAGTAGTGACTTTTTCTGGACAGAATTTTTCGAGTCGACAATTTTAATAGGAGCGATTCGAGTTCGCTCGTTTATTTGCGCTGGATGTCTGACCGGTCGGCGGCAAGCTTCTACTCTGGCATTCTTCAGAATCTTGCCTGAAAGATGCTGAAGGATGAATGACGCCGAATCAATGAATGAATGGACGCGCGTATTCTTCGCTAGTAAAATTCTTGTAATAAAGGTCATCGTTGCCATAAATCTGCCTGGCAAATAAAATACAAACTTCTCAATGATAATACGTGAATAAATCTCAAATTGCAGATCCACGCTGATCATTTTATGATAAGACCTGAACGAGTCTCTGATTACAGTACACATTGAATTATCTACATTCTTAACAATTAACTTGAAATAAGGACCTTCATTCAAGAGCAATTCTAGAGGGCTTACAGCGTGTTTGTAATGACTACTGATAAAACTCTATGGGCCGGTTCATGAGCTCGGGATTTAGCCAAGTCCTAGACTAAAACGGGTAGCCACCGTAGCATCGACAAACGTTAGCCTCAATCGGACGATATTTACTAAGGGCTCATGAAAATGGTACCATGTTGTTCAGAAAGATCTGTAGAATTGTTGAATATCCTTGGAAATTTTATTTTCTAACTTTAAATCGATGAACATGGAGCAAATTTTACTAATAAAAAAAAACTTCAATTAAAAAGTCTATAATTGGAAAACTGTTGAAACTATTTAAAAAAATTAAGTGATTATAAAATTTTAAGGCACAGCAACAATTCTAGCAATGTTCATCTTTAATTTGAGGCCATCCACAGATTTCCATTTCAAAAAAACAACAATCCAAATCTTAAAAATTGAAAAGAGCTTAAAATACAAGAACTTCATTGACAGAATTTATGTAAACAGGTATTTATGTTTAATGTTATCGTTCATCAAGACATAATAATATAGATGCTCACGACGAAATCTAACCTTATATTCGCTGTTAAAGTTCTACCATTCAGTTTCTTGCTGTCGATGAAAACTGCAGTTAATCCCGAAAACAAACTCCTAACCTGTAGCTTCTTGAAGACTTCTTAATTGAGGGGCCAATTCCTTGAACGAAGATATTCGTCAACAGCCGTTTTACGCCATTGATATCATCAGCAAAGTACACAGTGCTGTATAATGAGAGGGTGGGTGTCAAGCAAGAAAGGGAAATGAGGAATCAAGCGAAACGTGAGAAATTAATAGCGCGGAATGAGAACACCGATAAAAGGGGAGGCGTGAGGGAAAGAGAGAAAAAGAGAGAGGGAATCTAAGAAAGAGAAAGTGAAAGGGAGATAGAGAGAGAAGTGCGAAAAGGAAGGGTTTAGGGGTTGAGAGGCAAAAGGGGCGCATGCCATGTGTTGTTTACGCGTCTCATAACGACTCCCCATAAATCAACACCAACTCCTCAGCACCACCATCTTGGCCTCAATAATTAAACCTCCCCTCCCCCTCTTCATCCATCCAACAGCCTCTGACCTTCCACCCCTCCTCCTCCCACTACTCCTCCTCCTCCTCACGGTACCGAGGAAGAAATCTTAATCTACTGAGCGTCGGAGACGTATTTGCAGTACGTGATAGGCGACGACCCTTTTCTTGGTGCCAATTCCTGTTTCTACCATTCCCAGCACCAGGGGAAGGTTTCCCGGGAAAAAATATTTATGGATGTGCATTCTAATCTGAAATTATTATCGGGGATATGAAGTGAGGAGTACTTGGAGGTATTTGTTCATTCATCGAAAAGCCTTTTTAGTAATGCTCTCCTGTTTGCAGTTAGATGCTGAGTTCCTTACTTCAAAACATGTTATTACGCTCTTGGTGGGGGAACTCTTCATTTTCCTACTAATCGGGGAACTCCTGATTATTAGCATCATAATTTTCCAATGCATCTTGATTGAGGTTTCCATAGAACTATCTAGATCGTACAAACATAACTAAGTCGTTCCAATACCAGGCAATTCATCTTTCAATTTTCAAATAGGAATTTTAATTGAAGTAGGAAAATTAATTAAAGTAATGTGCACGATTAATCAACTTCTTTTAAAAATTTGATGCTTGTGATCATCGTTTTTAATTGTTTAACAAATTACTTGTTTGGAGCCCTATGCATCATCTTCGTTGAAAATGAGCTGTAAGAAACGTTTAAACTTGATTTTAGATGTAGATCCATAGTTTAACTTATGTATATACAAGTTTGAACAAAGTTTGAACTGTCGTTTCGATAAACTTAGTCTGAACTAAGATTATACATATGGGACTGGTAATTTCTGTGTACTTGAACTGAAATGGATAATGTTTACAAGAACACCATGTCATGAGAATTGCAAAAAAGCGAGAAATTTTTCATGCAAATCAATAATACAATAATTATGTTTCGCAATAAATTGATAGAGAATTGGACAGATTAGAAAGTTTCAAATGGTTAGAGAGGAAATCAGTTGTGAAAAATTAATCAGGTGATGGAGGTATCAAGAAGAAGCAAAAGAAGAAGAAGAAGAAAAAGAAGAAGAAGAAGAAGAAGAAGAGAAATATTGGATAGCAAACGTCGGTAGAGACAACAGTGAACTGAATTTCAATCGGTCAGGGTAGTTGCATAAAGAAATCCAATTGAATTTATCTACCTAAATGACGTCACCTAGCGGATACATGGCAGCGAAGAACCTATTAAGCTCCGTGTGTGAATGACGTAATCTGTCGGTGGTTAAATTTAATTGTCCTTGCCGCATGTATGTAAAGTGATCCTAATAAAGCTAACAAAATATTTATAAGAATCTGTCAAAAGTAAATTTTATGGCCAATGATAACTGACAGTAAACTGTGGTCAAAGCATATCAGCTACAGTTTACGACTAATAATAACTCCAGCGGTGGATCTCGAAGCAGAGCCACTCGAGTTCCTGATACGGGTTCTACCACCCTTTATGGCTATTCACATCTGTTGCCTGCAAGGTCACAGCCCCTAATTACTGTTGCAGATAACTACTCATGTCTGTGTGCATTATATCGGACACTCATCATCACCACCATTTGGTCTCTGTAGGAAACTCTCCTCACCTCTCTCTCACACACACACTCTCCCAACCTCCTTAGGTAACAAACGATATATATTGGAACAAATAACTGACATTCTATTAAAAGACACACTACTAAAATATTGAAACTGTACATTGGAACCTGACTGATTGATGAGGAAACATAATATCTCTATGAAAGGCCTTTATTCAATCTTCAAAAATCTTTTCTCAACTGCGTTACGATCTCTCAGGAACGAGTATTTAAGCAAAATGATTATCAAACTGAGTTCCTGAGGAAATGAAATATCACATCCATTCCTTATTAAGTGGTTCATGGTAGTCTATCAAAACATGAATGCAATTCCATTTGGTACCATCATCTATTGAACCTCGACTACACTGAACAATGAACAATACAAAACGAACTACGATCTGATTGACTAAAACCCATCATTATTCCTTATTTTTAGAATGTATAGATGGATTATTAATACTACAATCAAGGATTAGAGAAAAAACCACATTAAAAAGAGGAGTTGGTGTTCAATATTACATCTGGAGAACGGGCTGAAACTGATTTAGATGATTTTGGATTTGTTTTAAAAATGCCATCGAGCTATGATGGCATTTCTACTACCCTTTATGGCCATTCAACATCTATTTATACCAATATTATTGTACAAAGCCCCTAGTACTGTTTTAGATAACTACTCATGTCTGTGGTATTGCGATTGGACACTCTATCGGCTGGCCTGCTCACTCATTTGGTCTCTCTCGTAGGAAACTCTCTCTCTCTCACTCTCTCACAAACACTCTCTCTCTCTCTCTCAACTCTCTCATAGGTAGAACAAACGATACGATATTATTGAACAAATAGAATTGACATTCTATTAAAAGACACAATACTAAAATATTGAAACTGTACATTGGAACTTGATCGGATTGATGAGGAGAAAACATAATATTCTATGAAAGGCCTTTATTCAATCTTCAAAAAATCTTTCTCAACTGCAAAGTTATTGGATTTCTCAGGAAATTTATATTTAACAAGCACGATTATCCAGAATGAGTTCCTCGGGATAAATTAAAAGTTATCGTATGGAGCCATATCCATTCGTTATTAAGAGAGTCTGGGTCTAAGGTAGTCTATCATGTCATTAAACATGAATGCAATCTATTTAATACTTAGATCGATCATTGAACCTCAACTACACCGAACAATGAACAATACAAAACGAACTACGATCTGATTGACTACCAAGATCCCATCAAATATTCCTATTTTGTAGAATGTATAGATTGATTGATTATTAATACTTATTAATCGGTAATTAGGAGATCAAAATTATTAATAAAAGAGAGTTGGTGTCTGTACGCTCGCTTATAACTGGAGAACGGCTGAACCGATTTAGATGATTTTGGATTTGTTTGAATTGTTAAAGCACTGGTTAACATAATATGTATTAAAATATAAGAAAATCTCTTTATAATTAATAAATAATTATTGCATTAATGACCAACTATCAAACATTTACAGACCAAGTTTTGAATTTGCCGGCTACCGAAAACGGAAAGATAGTCGTGATTCAAGATCAGAAAATTAGCAATGTCATCTCAAGTCCCAATAGCCCAGTGGATAGCGATTCGGCCTATCCACAATTGGATATCCAACGACCAGAGGTTGGGTGTTCAATTCCACTCCGAACCATTTCTTTTTGTACTAGGTTTTCTGCTCTAATTATTTTTTTACGCTAGAATCATCAATAAGTTATCGTTCGTATAATACAGTCATGTTATCATTTCAATAATATTAAAATTGAAGAACAGGAAACAAAATAAAATAAAAATAAAATAAAAATAAAATAAAAATAAAATAAAAATAAAATAAAAATAAAAATAAAATAAAATAAAAATAAAATAAAATAAAATAAAATAAAATAAAAATAAAATAAAATAAGATGAAAATACAATAAAATTAATATAAATATAAAATAAAAATAACAATAAAAAAAAATAATATTATTTTTTAAGAATAAAGAATAAAGACATTTTTTAAGGGGTGGCATGAAGGGGGGACATTTGGGGGGGGGGGAAGAGTGCGATACGAAGTTCGCCGGGACAGCTTGTTATTAATAGATTGATTATTGATTCTGAGAAAATCAAATATTCTTATGTATAAATAAAATAACTTCTATCGAAATTAAATGATCCGGAATCAGAAGATCAAATTTTAATGATTGATTAATTATACAGCCCCTCTATTGTTTCACTGTTAGGTAGAATAATTATTAGTACATCTTGGTTGGATAATATACATTATTTCGATTCTCTTCAGGTCGAAACCCGGAACTGCGGATAAAGATATCGAAAGCATCGGAAGAGCTCACGAAGTTATAATCGATTGAGATAAGGTCGTTCGTCTGCACATGAGATCAGATCCACCTTGAAAAGGCAGTTCTGAGGAGGTGACAAAAAACACTGAATTGACTTCGGAATCGAAGTGTGCCGGAAGAAACCAAACTGATGGGTATGTAGGAGAAGAGGAAGAGAGGAGGAGGAGAGGAGGAGTAGGAGGAGGAGAGGAGGAGGAGGAGGAGAAGAAGACGGAGTAGGAGAAGAAGCAGAAAGGAAAATGTCAGGACAACAGCGAGGAAGGAAAAAAGAAGCTGCCCGCGAGTCATTTCTCATAGCCGGGGGCTCATGAATTACAAATCACATCGCTCATTTACTGACCGACAGACAAAGCACGCTATTTTTTACATTTTTTTGTCAAGCGCCGTTCGAAGCTACTTCGACTTGGGTCTTCCACATCTTTGGTTTCGGCCTCAGCTGCTGTAGCAGTGCCTACACGGGATAGGTACCTCTCATTTGTTTAGGAAACTTCAATGTAGTACTATAGACTGGTTCTCACCTGCACTATGAAAAAGTAAATTTGAGTGGAATCTTCTTTTTAAATAAATCTTCTTTTTAAATAGTAAAGCAGCATTTAACTCTTCACACTTTATTTATTTGATCTTCATATTAACACCATAATCTTGAGTCTCAAGAATGAACTAGAAAATCACAAAATTTTCATGTAGCATACCCGTTATATACCTAACAACAACATAAATATTTTGTAATTTTCCAGTTCAGTCCTAAGACTCAAGATTATGGTGTTAACATCAATATCAAATGAATAAAGTCCAAAGAGTTAGATTATAACTTATTATTTACAGAAGATTTATTTAAAAAGAAGATTGCTCTCAAATACAAGCTCTTCTTCTTTTCATAATTTCCTCATATTTGATTACAAATTGTGAGTCTGGAAACTTAAGGATGGAGCAGTTATAGTGGGTATAATAGAGTAGAATAAATATATTTGAACAGAATTAAACAAAATAGCAGATCTAAAAGTTGAATGAGTATGTTTGAACAGATGCTCAATTCAGAAGAAGAGTCTTTTGATTGAAACTTCCAAGTTCCTGTTCCTTGTTAACTGCTGTGTTCATTTGTGTTATAATCGGAAAAAACTGTCAATTTACAGTGTGGTGGGAAAAATATGGATGAAAATAAAATGTACTACATATTGATGAAAACCACTAAAACTTAACATAAATAGTTGGTACCTTATTATTGGTATATACCTTATAAGGTCATTGTAGAGAACGCATGAAACCAGCTCAGTATCTACTATCCAAGATAAGGAACCAGCACACACTTCAGAGTTGAGTGCACTGCAGCTAGCACCACCAATGAATCACGTTTTGCGCGAAAAATAATTGCCGCAGGGTTACAAAAGGTGCCGGTCGCTTCCTAACCTAACCTAACCTAACTTCTCAGACAGACTTTGTTTATCATAGGCCGGGCAGAGCGATGGAGACGAACAGAGGACCGATTTACACATCAAAGTTATCCAGACTTATCCCGGCGGTTGTCAGTCACCGGAGGATAGACAACGTCGTTCGGTTATCCGACAATGGTTCGGATTATCGAGCTGCAGCTGAACGGCTCACCCTTGACTCGGATAGGACACCGGTAATGAGAAGTTGCAGCTGAACTACTGTTGGTGGATGCTGCTGTAGTCAACCGATTACAATTTCAAATTTACCGCCTACACTTGTTGCCGAGCCGCTGTTTGCTCGTCAGTCTCTTCCTTTACCACTCACCCTTTATGTGGTAATCGTTAGACTTGCTTACATTCCTCCAACACTGAACAACAAACAAAATATGTCACAAGCTTGTGATGGTGTTATAGTGTTTTTCGTTTGATGTCAATTCCACATCACCCATACTTCATTTCATTTATTCACACACAATTTCCAAAAAAAAAAAATACTCAATAATACAATATAAAAATACATCACAAAATTGAGAAAAGTGGTGAGGTGACCTCATTGGTCTCACTTATAAAAGAGGATGTTTGTATATTATTTGATTGCCAAGGAACGTGGTTATTATTATTATTATTATTTTTAATAGTGTGGAGACCCGAGTAGGGTTGTTCCACTTCACCAACGTAACCAATTATCCGTTGATAGGGAACATGGCGAAAGTTTGTTTTGACTTAGAAAACAGACATCAGCATTAAAAAAAATGTATTTTTTGATTTTATAAAGTCCGAAAAATATATAAGGAACGTGGTATATAGGCTGTATGTGAAATTTCACGAAGAAAGTCTTTTTTCCATCTATTTCGACCTAACTCAATTGGTTTTCTCCACATTGGCTTGGAAATGATCCCATATAATCCTTATAGGAGGATAATTTTAACAATCTGTCTAGAGCAGAAGACGTCATGATTACTTCAACAGGTGATTGGTAAGAAAGATCTGTCACATCCACATCATTGGTTGTAAATATAAGAAATTGATATTATTATTTAGTAGCTAAAATTCAGATGATAATAGTATATTTATTCTTCTGAATGAGAGGAGGATTCAAGGCTATTTGATGAAAAAAATTTGGAGAATTCTCTCACTTGCATACAGAATTTAAAATTGAGGCATGACAATGTCTGCTGGGTTCAGCTAGTTCATTTCAAAACTAAAACAATTATCATAAAGTCTATCCATAGAATCAATTTCACGTGCATTCGAATAAGGGAATTTCCATATTAGTTTTTTATTCTCTCTAAAGAAAATTTGAGAGAGTAACATGTTTTTTTGACTTGTCATATCATGGTCAATAGTCAAACAACTCAGTCTATTCTATAGCATTTGACAAGGATGCACTTCCTAAATCTTCTTTATTGACCTATTAGCCCATATCATCCAGACACACTATGAATAGCCTATTCAGTACGGGGAGCAAGATTAACTGAGTTGAACGACACTCCAAGAGCCAATTCTAAGAGATGCGTTTATCTAGGGTTGTGGTTCTTAACCTTATGCAAACACCGTACCCCTTTTATACCCACAAACCATTTTAGGTACCCCTTCTCAACGTATCCACACTCCCCCACTCAGCTATTGTTGTAGAAGAAACGAACAGGTATGCTATTATAATTTCATTTTACATTTAGCAGCGCACAATATGTAGATTAGCAGTAATTATTCGGTTTTTTAAAGGTTAATTCATTTTCATCCTAACATGATAAAATCACGCTTATTAGCTAGTTAAACTAGCGTATCATCTATCTCTTTTTATTCATTAATAGCTCAGATTCGTTGTGAAAATGCAGTTGTTTATAATTCCAGTTGTCAAATACGAAATTGGTATGAAATATCAGTATTATACGAGAGAGAAGAGTATACTGTACTGTATTCCCAAGCTTATCACCAAAGCAGAGGGAGCTAAAAGTGAAGTACAATCTGCAGGAGTAAAACAGCAGCAGGGTTTATTAAGATGATTGGATTGAACAAGTCGCTCGTTTAAAGTGACAAGCCCGTCGGCGTCTATCAATTTCAAGCAACAAATCGAATCTCCGCCCCCGGGGGCGGGAAAGAGGCGGCGTGCCGATATTTCATTCATAACGCCAGCTCAAAACCTTATGTTTAATCTGCCAGAGGAGACGACGGAGTGAAGATAAGCATAAACAATGTCCCGGGCTACAAATTGACTAGTCAGTCAATCAGTCAGTCGTCGTCTGGGGTTGCAGAGATCTCTGCCAAGAGGGTGAATATTAATCTGAGGGAATGTTGGTGGAGGAACAAGAACAGAGTGAATGCAAAGGAGTGAGATGAAGAAGTATAAGATAAGAAGTGAGACAGAAAAGGAAATATAAGAGAGGAGATTCGTCTTTGATACTCGGAAAGGGAAATCGGCTCTCCTCTTTCAGTGCACACTCATCTTAAAGCTTAAAACTGGGGTGAAAACTCTTCAACTTCATTCCACTAATAACTTTATCCGACCTAATTCCTTACAACAACAGTCATGTAAATGATTAATGATACTTGTTTGTTTATAATCAAAGTGTCTTACTCAATTGAAAATAAGTTTTGCGAACAAAATAATATTACTGTATGTTTGACCTTGTTGATGAAGCATAAGCGTAAAGCAATTAAACATATTAAACGATATTTAGATGGGAAAGTATCAAATGTGTTCTATTCCAATCAACAAGACCAGACTATTTTCTGTCCAATGTTGAAGCAAACTGGAAGCCAGTTCAGATCCAGGTGCAAAGTTCCAGCATCGAGCAAGAGAGGCCCGGAAGAAATTTACCGGTTTTCCGTACAAGGCGATTTCTTTTCTCTGAATTCATCTTGATCAGACATCATCATCCCTCTCAACAAAGTGACATTCACATCAACGCAATAATGGATCCACTCTTGTTCAGCTACTAGTTGTCATGGACTTGTATCACCGTTAACTCCAACTACTGGTAAATTTTTATTGTTCATATGTTGACTATAATGAAAATATGTAATTATAATTTATGAAAATATGTAATATGTATTATTATATTACATATTTTCCTAAATTCAAGCATGGTAATTTAATAATTTACTAATATTACACAATTATTTACTAGGTACACAATATTACTAATATTATATAAGAGCAAGGAAATAAGTCAATCTTCTTCAATTATTTCATGCCACAACATAAATTTTGAGATGTCAACTTTGTTGATTTCATAAAATGTTCATGATCACTAAAAATGGACGTTGATTGTGTACAAATGAATTAAATAAAAAGTAACGGATAGAACATCTATTATAAGTTTTATCTTACAAGCGATAAGCTTGTTCAGATTGTGATAAACAAGACTTGTTTAATTCACATGATTTTTTTTCCTTCAGAGGATGATGCCCAAATGAGCTCTAGGCTTGTGCGTGGATAATGAAAGGGGTGATTATGAGAGATGACGACTGTTTTTAGGCAGTCGAGACTGACGGTTTTTCATCTCCTCCGAAAGACGGGAGTGGATTCACTAATTACCATTTACTCAAAATACTATTGTGATATATTGAGAATGAATGAAAGCTATTCAACTATACCAACAACTATACCTTTACCAAATCGTTACAAACACAGTAGTTCAGATTATCATTCCACCAACCATTTTTTATTTCAAGTTACTACAAACTAATTGTCCCATGACCAGAAAGGTGATAGAATCTAATACTGTATTTCAAATGGAACCATACTCTAAGTAAATTATTGAAAACTCACGAATAATCATTCCTGATGAGGCAAATAGAGGTATATTCTAATTACAATGAATGATAATGTAAAAGTATAAATAGTTAAATTTCTACCAAGTTAAGAGGAGAGTTCCTAAAAATAAAAAAACTGTATTACCTACTTATGTTTCTAGAACCTTTCTCCACGATTGAATATATAATTTAACTTCTTTTATAATCTGTATTACATCTGACTCTCTCATCTCAAACTGCCAATCGGACTAATAAAGTTTTTGTAAAGCAGTAAGAAGTAAAAACTAAGAAACCCTCATCTAGAAGCATTGTCAATGCCTTCGATCACACAGACGTGTTTCTGCTCAATCGTCAGGGCTGTTCGTTCTTTTTCATTAGTGCCTGAGACAAGTAGGCATCGACGGGTGTTCTAGTCAAATGTTGACCATTTTTCTTCCGCCAGGAAAAAGCCGACTGTCAAGTGAACCCCTGGTGGCGACCAAGTCGAACTTCCACCTCCTTCTCTCTCCTTTTCCTCACTCTCCCTCTTCCTTCTCTCTCCTTTCACCATCCTCCTACTTTATTTTCTCTCCTTTTCTCCACCCTCCCACTTCCTTCTCACTCTCTCCTTTTTCCACTCTCCCACTTTCTTATCACTCTCTCTTTTTCTACTCTCCAACATTATTCTCTCTCGTATTCTCCAATCTCCTATTTCCTTCTCTCTCGTATTCTCCAATCTCCCATTTCCTACTCTCTCTTTTTCTCCAATCTTCCATTTCCTTCTCTCTCTTTTCTCCAATCTCCATTTCCTTCTCTTTTTTCTCCAATTCTCCATTTTCCTTCTCTCTCTTTTTCCAATCTCCCATTTTCTTCTCTCTCTTTTTCTCCAATCTCCCATTTCCTTCTCTTTCTTTTTCTACAATCTACCATTTCCTCCTCCCTCTTTTTCTCCAATCTTCCATTTCCTTTCTCTCTCGTATTCTCTAATCTCCCATTTCATTCTCTCTCTTTTTCTCCAATCTCCCATTACCTTTCTCTCTCGTATTCTCCAATCTCCTATTTCCTCCTCTCTCGTATTCTCCAATCTCCCTTTTCCTCCACTCTCTCATTTCCTTCTCTTTCTTTCTCACACCTTTTCTCAACTCTCGCATTCCCTTCTCTCTCTCACACACACCTTTTCTCCACTCTCCCATTTCCTCCCCTCTCTCTATTTTCTTTTTCCAGGCTTCCACTCTCTCCCCTCTCTTTTTTCATCTGTTTTCTATTGCTTTTTTACAGATTGATGGTTGTTCGTTTGCCGTCGCCGCTCATTCGCTTTGTTTTGTTGTTTTTTTCCACCAACGTTTGTTCAGCCGCTCAGAATCAATTGGCTCGTTTCGCTATGCAAATCGCATTGCTGTATTTGTCTTACGAGAGAGAAACGTGACAGACAATTGGAAAGAATCGCGCACTGGAACTAATCATCGCGATCTTTCACTCCGGCCAATGGGATTCCAGCATAGCGCTTCAAATTGGATCTTAACTAATCAAAAAAATGATCTGTTTTATATATGGATTCGAGGGAATTCATCAAACTGGTAAAATCTTCCCAATACTAAATCTTACCTTAATATATTTTGATATTGAGATACAAGCGTTTGAAATTCTTACGACATTATTCATCAAAATCCGGAAGAGAGACAGTTTTGGGCTGCATCTGTTGCTTCTCTCCCAAATAATGTTGTAATGATTATAGTAACTGTATCAATGAATGATTAAATAAATAGATTATAGAAACATCATATAATATTATTCTAATAGTAAGATAAGTGTATATTATAGTAGAAAGTCATGTCTTGATTTTGATATTGAGATGCTTCTTGCATTTAGATTTACTCGATCTAAGGCCCGTATTAGACTATCAAATGTTTTATTAAAGATCCTTGACAAACATATGCCCGATGTGTTTTCAAATTAAAAAAAAAATTATTGATTCAATAGTCTAATACGGGCCTAAAAAAGTATTTTTATTTTCAATCATGAAATTGAGCATATTTTTTCTCAATAACACAAATGGAACCTCTTCTATATGCTTCTGTATCCTAAGATAAATAGTTCCCAATATCAGGAACAATCTTCAATAATAATAGTGAGATCATTACAAATGTTATTAGTCTGGTACTACTCGGCTCTTCAGCTAACATTAATAAGAAATGTGAGAGGTCTCATGAGAAAATGACAGAGGTATTGAGATATGAAGATTTTTAATTACCTGTCAGACCAGCAGAGAGCTTCTTCTCGATATCTGAAACAAGAAAAATATATTGATCAATATTTTATTTGCACCTAACGTATCCTCAACGTAGAATTTTTTATCTTATCAACATAATCAATAATCAAGGTCTTTTTTATCGTATGGCTTTTTATCGGTGGGGAGACCCTTACGGGTAGGTTCCACCTCGCCTAATTGCACAATTTTTTGTGTCGGTCACCCATCCAAGAGCAGTCTTGAATGTTTGTTACTTAACCATATGATTACTTAGCAACCGCTCTCACCAAGTAATGATCGATCCACGTATATTTTCGAACCTCCTTCGGTTAAATAGTATGAAACATTCACATTGCTAAAAACATGATGAAATTGTGGATAATTCAATTCTGAACTGTTCTATTCCATGAAATATGTGCATGTGCATATCTGTGACGTTTTTGTGACAGCTTCATATACATTTCGTTACAGAAAAAATGATCAACATTCAAGCATCACATTTTTTGTGTAGGATAAGTGGGAACGCATATTTCTTTCGCCGAGCACTCAAGGAAAACGCAAGAAAGCCGACTTCAGACGAAAAAACCGCCAGAGGCGAAAAGAATCGGATTAACAGGATTTTCCCGGCAAAAACCACTTTCCCTCGATTCAGGAGTGCCAACATCGCCACTTGCATTCGATTTCGCCCTTCGCTGATATTTATGGCAGACTTTGCATTCATAAAGCAGTCTCATAAAAGCTTTCTCCTGTAATAAGAGTGGGAACGCCACGGCTTCCGGCTATGATTTGTGCGGTATTCGCTCGGTGCTTTATTACTCGTCTAGGAGAGAGAAAGAAAGAGTGTCTGAGAGAGAGAGAGAGAGAGCTTCAATTGTGGAGTCAATTCAAAGAGGGTCACTCCAGTAAGCGCTGGGTGCTAGAGTTGGGGAGTTGGCTATTTGGGGTGTACAAAGAATGCCTTTTTGGACGATAATGTTGAGGGAAGAATTCAAGTCAATTAAAATCGAATTGAACTTGGGCATTCATGCTCAAAGCCTTCTGTAATATTGCTAAGAATATAATTTGTGGGATATTGTTCATAGGTTACGTTTACATGAATTATTGAATTGCCATTCAAATGGCCTATAATTGAAGATGGCATCTCAGCACATCTCATTCCAGACAGTACTTGTTTATGCATTTATTCTTAGTAGCTATGAAGCAATCTATCATTAATTATTTGAGTACGGTTGAATATATATTAATCAACGGAAATTTATAACACTTACAGAATGGTTTTTAGAATAGTTTCATAGTTCATATTTGCATATTCTGAAACTAATTCCAGGACCTATCTTGTGAGCAATGTCGTTGATTCCTCTCTAAACGTTATTTGTGAAACCTCATACTAAAACATAATCTTTATTATTTGTTTCTAAGAAGTTCATCTGTGGGAACATCATGTTTTAGTTCGGGAACATCAGGCATAGTTTGATGATAAAGGATTTCATTTCATTTTCTCATTTTTTGCTGTGGTGATGCTCACATAAACTTGGCTTATGAGTGGGTAACAAAGAGAGTATAAAATACATACTACAACTTTAGGCGGGATCCGATACCGTATGGAAAGTGATATTTGATTCTCACAATGATGTTAATCAGAGATGGTTTCAAGCGGACACCCTTACAACGATAGCAGCAGGTGCCCGTCTCTTATCTAATTTGAGCTATTACAAAAAAATAGATATCGACACGACCTAGAGGCCAACCGCTTCCTCAAACCACATTATTGAATGTATTTATAATTGACACGTGAATTTTTTGTGACGATGAACACAACACTTAAGCATTATCCTAGCACTAGAACCAATTTCCAAGTAGGTTGATTGGTGTATTATTTAAATTTAGACTATGACTGTCGTTAATTCCTCTATAAACTTTATTTGTGAAACCTCATACTATAACATAATCTTTATTATTTGTTTCTAAGAAGTTAATCTTTGGTAACATCATGTTTTCAGGCATAGTTTGATGATTACTATTCATTCATTGATACAAGCAGACATATTAAAATATTATTGGGAGAGAAACAACAGGCTCAGCCCAAAACTGATCCTTATAATAAACACATCACTATGGTAGCCTTCATCCGTTTTCCATCGGAGTTAATCGGTGTATTATTTGGAAAGTAAGTCACAAGTGAATAGCCGCTGCCGTGAAATTGTGTGGCAGATAAAAAACGACTGGAATCGATCGTTCATGGCTAGTCGGCTCTAAGTACTGTGTCGAGTGTGTTTATTGACCATCAACTCATACTGTTTGCTGAGGCGAACAACAACAGCTAGAAGACTAGAAGACTTGAAGACTCCTGACCAGTAAAACGGGCAAGAGCTTTCCGTTGAGCGTTCTGGAGCAAATATTTGTCCAACTCATTTTGAAATGCTCGCAGACGACAGGCATTTCTAGTAGAACCATCTCTGGATGAAGCTGAAGATCACTAAACTTGTTGTTACGCTTTCCTTGCTTTTGTTTGGACGGAAGCTGAGAGACCACTGAAAGACCAGAAAGCGTCTCTCACTCTCTGAAGCTCTTCGCTCATAGCCAGTGAGTATAGAAGCACCGGTTATAGTCATAGAACTGTAATACTACATAAATGGATATATTACTATGGATATATATATATATATATAATTATATTACTATGGTTATAGCATGATGAGCGCCAGCGTTGACCAAGATACTACAAACAAAGGCTGGGCTGTTTTGAGTCACAGGAATGCTCTATACTAGCTAACCAATACCGTGTAAATAAGTGTAGCCCACTTGCTAAGGTAACCTACATAATTAGACTATTATGTTGAAGTGGAGATTTATCCTCAGAAATTTATCGAGTGCATAAAGCTCTTATTCAAATGGAACGCTCTTTTAACGACTTGACACCTACCGACCAGTTTGTATAGTGTTATCGAATTGTAAATTGAAAATTTACGAAAATTGAATTTTGATCTGGATCAATTACATAGTAGACCTATTTTTCATTTTTTCATGAGAATTGGTGCAAAATATGTCTCCTATGTTCGAAGTTTGTGTAATTATTATGATTAATTTACTCTGTAAGTTTCCTCGAACTATTAATCAATAAACAATAACTAAACCATCATTTTTCTAGTTCATGTACAGTGAACTATCATGTAAAACGTTGTTTAAAACACGTAAAATTATACTTCAGGTTACATAAAATTGAAAATCCAATATTTGAGAAACTTTGACTATTGGAAATGCATATTGATTCCTCAGAGTTTTAAGCGTTTCTTTCTTACTATTAAAATGGTTAATAAGCTCAATAGCTTAACTATCAATGATGAGTGTTTTAGGATTTCATGCTTATTTATTTGAAAACACGAAATGAAACAATCTCATTAAATCCTCAAGGCTATTGTGTTGCTATTTTTTCTATTGAGACCATTTTGTGATAATACATTAAAAAGTCACATTTCTTAGTTAATCTTTCTCCTAATATCACCCTATTAATTATTTTACCAACACATACTGTTCGAATTCCTTCTTTAAAGCATGTTTCGAACAGTTTTTCAGTGTCGAACATTATGTTCGTGGGTGTGTGTGAGTGTGTGTTGTTTGGCGTGATAGTGATGGGCCTTACCAACAGGGCTTCACAGCGGGAGCGCCCGCAAGCTTTACAAGTGTGATTAATATCCCGCGGTCATTTACGCATGCATTTATAAACATTTTTTCGTAATTTATTAGGAGAAGAACATAAGTATTCGGCTTATTTATGTATGTCGCCGTGGCTATTTTTGTGGGTACAATGTAACCTACATTTATGCAGTAAACGAAGCGATATAGCGTTCGTGAGAATTTTCACAAGACAATTTTCAAAGACAGAAATGGGGTAGGTAATGGTTATGTATATTATTATAATAAGCATTAATAAGTATAATTAATACTGGATTTTTCGATTTTTAAATATTTTGAATATATTTTTCAATAATAATGAATATTTAGGTCATATTGATTGTCATCTATCAAATAACTAGATAACCATTATTATTGTTTACTAGACTTAGCAACGGAATCAAACTGTAGTTCACATTATTAGGTTCATTGACCTGCCCGATAGCATAAGGTTTCATTGTTACTTGAAGTTACTAAATCTCATTTTTTAGTGAAGTGATATCATTCAAGTTATAAAAGTGTAAAAACTCTCTCTTTGACACTGTTAAGCCATCATAATATTACTGAATTCCAATAGATTTCATCGATAACTCATTATTATTATGAGTTAGCTTGGGCTGCAAACCACAAAATAATGAAAACAATAATAGTTTTGTCAAATATCACAAATTTACTTATGTCACCTTGCTGAAACTATCAGAGGAAAAATTTGATCCCGCTAAATTGTTTTCGGTGACTAGTATTTAGTTATCTCACGCCCGATTCTCAGTTGAAAGGAAAATTATAACTTACTTGGTTAATAGTTACGACTTTCCACCTATAAACAAGCCTGAAGCTGAGAATAAAAACGAAGAAAAATGTGGGAAATCATCGATTAAATCGATGAATAAATCTATCATGATGTCATCGATTTAATCGATTTTTGTTTGAGATACAACTATTTAAAGTACTATTTGGGAGTTGAATTTCCATTCCATAGGTCAGTCTCATGTAGTTTTCCTGCACTTCGTCTAAAACATTACTGTCCTATTCTTCGGATTAAAAATACGTAAATATTTTTTTTGGGTATCCTGCATTTATTTCCACAACATTGTTGTACTATTCATAGTGCACCAGAGAGTTTCTCTCTCGTTCAAAGACTCTGTTTATTTTAATTTATTTTCACCGTCGCCTGGCGGCCAATTTCAATGATAATGATAATTTGAATATCAAATTTTTACGGGAATAAATCGTGAAGAAAAAATGTGTACGCTATTTTGAGCGTATCGGTGTATTTATTGCTTCCCCGCTGCGGTATTCCAGCATCGCTCTTTATTGGCCGCGACGCTTCTGATATTTATTGCCACGTCCAGTTATTACTATATCATCCTTGTAGACACGATTCCAACAAAACAGGTGGCTGGAGAGGAATTTTTGGAAAATTTGCAATTTTTCGTCTTGTTTGTGCCCAATAAGTCGTAACGATGATGACAGTCTACAAGATGTACTGCTGGATGGTTAGGGAGGAGAAATTAATGTACTACAGTTTATATGATGATTTTAATTTTTATAGTATATCAATAACGATATATCTAGATGCATGTGATTTGATAAATCAGTGTAAAATAATATTTTTCTCCATTATTCGAACATTATTAATTTTTTGCAAAATCTGCAAAAACGCATTGAAAACGAAAGGAAAACTGCAAAAACGCCGATTTCTGGCGTAACTTTGGGTAAATCTCAAACATTTTTCAACAGATTATTTTTAGACCTTAAACGAACCTAAGTACCAAATTTCAACATTTTTTCTGCCAATTAGTTCTCGAAAAAGCTGAGGAAACGCACACAATTGCTAGAAAAACGCGAATATTGGGCGTATCTTTGGGATGTTTTCAAAATCCGTTATCAGTGCGCGTCTTATCTAAGGTCCAACTGAACATGCATGTCAAATTTTAACGCATTTTGGTTCAGTAGATTTTTAG
This sequence comes from Laodelphax striatellus, assembly GCA_017141395.1. Classification (NCBI taxonomy): domain Eukaryota; kingdom Metazoa; phylum Arthropoda; class Insecta; order Hemiptera; family Delphacidae; genus Laodelphax; species Laodelphax striatellus. Next base: position 18,562,186 of record CM029536.1, on the reverse strand, counting down.
TTCTGCATGAATGAATGAATGAGTGCCACTTCGCTTTCATATACTGTATATAGAACACATCTAGATGCATGGTGATTTGATTAGTCAGTGTAGAAAAATTTTCTATCCATTATTCGAACATTATTTTTTGGTCACTTCCAAATCTTATTGAAGATTTTCTATTTTTTTCAATGTCTGTCATTACATGGTATGTAATGAACTCTAACACGATCGACACAAAATTGAGGTGAGGTAGAACCTACCCGTCTAAAGGGTCTCCCCACCGATAAAAAGCCATACGAACATTTATAATTATAATGTATTTTGTATTATTGTATTATTTATGGATGAATGAATAGGTCTTGTGAATAAATTCCAATCCAATTCAACAAGTAATTCAAGTTTATATTTTATGATTTGTGAAATATGGGATCTATCTTAATAACTTGAAAAAAGAGAGAATGGAAGGAATATTTGTGTAAATAATAATTATCTGAAATATATTGGCCTGGAACTGAGATTACTAACACGTTCAACAAGCTACGTCTTGTTCTGTAGACTTATTGCGATTGGTACATCTCAACATCCCAATTATCAAGCTTTAATTAAATAATCCATGTAATTCGCTCGTTTCAAGTGACCACGTATCCACCATGTATCATTCCAAGATTGTGCTTGATGATAATTTCAAGTCCAGCTCAGGAAAATTACGGTCGAAGCAATAAATCTCCTCTTACTTCTTGAGCAATAGATGAAGGATCTATTAATTAAGTACCTGTTATGCTCCTAGGAAAGAGTAGGGAGTTAGGGAGTTAGGCTTTGATCCTTGATGGATGATCACTATTGCTCATTCAGATTAGGCGGATCTGCATCAAAGTAACTCTGCAGTCATATCCATGAGTATTTCTGAAAGTAATCTTCTTTGAGATACGCGATACGATTTATTAAACAAGCTCATTTTTTCATGCAAACTATCACTTCGCTATGATGTTATTTTTTGTACCTTTATACTTTTTAATGTTATACAACTTCTTATGTCATGTTACATGTTTTTTTTTTGTATTTATTCGAGCAAACTTATTTATAAGATATTGTTTTTACAGGTGTTACAGCATTATTCAACAAGATTATTTCGCTAACTTTATTTTAACCTCCAACGATTTTTTTACAATACTAGTGAATCGTATTTTATTATACCTTTCTTACTCATCGACTTGTTTATTCACTCATTGACACAAATCATGACAATATGATTTGGAAGAGAAACAACAGACTCAGCTTAAAATTGTTAAAAATTCATACTTGGTAGAATTGTAGAGAAATCATTACACAATCACTGTACCTGAGCTTTCAACAAAGAATACCGAACTAGAATTATTTACTGAAATTTGTAATTTTGAATTGTTTGATTTTCCAAATTCGTTTCTAAATTCTTTTTGGGCAGGTTTGACGTCAGTAGTCTGTTCAGAGAAAGGAGAGACGATGTACATGAACCTGTGCATGCGAGAGTCTAGCTAGGATCAGCTAGACCGATTCACAGTAGAACTACTGAAATATAATATTATTATTATCTGTAGTACGTGATTCCAGTCTGACCTTGGATGAACGTATTGTGAACTGGAATTGGAAAAAAAAAATATTGAAAAGAGCTGTGAGTCATCGCTTCTATACGCACACAAATGCAAACAGCTTGTTTTGGCCGTCTCTCGACTACGTGAACAGAGTGTAGTGAGATCGGGCTCCCCAACAAGATTTAACCAGATTGAAAGGTTTTTAACTAAAAAACACTTCTTTATTCCACAAACGTTTTGATCGCATGAGCATATTCAGTTGATGATAACATAGCATAATATTATGTAGTGTTCCATCAAGTGAACTAAGGATTCCATACAGATTGAATCTCCCTATCATACAAGGCGCTCACATTAACACATGACTTCACAATGTTACAGAACAACCAATCATACATACAGATGATGAGAGAGCTACACAACAGAAGTGTACAACTAGACCTCAAGGAGAACTATATTAAATTTAAGCACACAATCAGAAAAAAGGAAAGGAATCTGAGTGTTGGCTACACTGTAAAAGGGAAACCGTGTCATGACAGGTCCAATAGCCCCGTTCACATTGCAGCGCAACACATTAAAGAAATAGAAGTAGAAGGATAGTAGTAGTAGAAGTAGAAGTAGTAGTTGTTGAGGTAATCTATTAATTTGTAAGGTAAGACGACAGCCAAGTCGGCAACAGATCAAGGAGGATGCGTGGGTGAGACAAGCTAAGCCGCAACGCGATAAGGAAACCTGTGGCTTGCATCAAACCGCGTAGAGCGGTTTGGGTTTTGATACAGTACAGTACTAATAATATTGCCATGAGTATATGATTGTTGTGAAGTGATCAGATCATTCTTAAATACATGAAAAAGTATAAAGTTGTCTTCATTAAGAGAAAAATAAAATTGCCGGTTCTGGGGCAAATGATGTCACACAACCCCCCCTCTAATCACTCTACCCCCTCTCTACTCCAACCCCTCTAACTCCCTGTACACCTCATGACGACACACCCCCACCCACTACCCTCCCATGACGTCATACTTCCCCATCATGTCACATAATAAATAAGTATTTATAAAAATTATTACTATAGTATAATGAAAAAAATAGACTATAATAGTATGAGTAGTTGAAGTATTAATCCTCTTCCAATGTGTTCCATTCTCGGAGGCAATTTAAGGTTTCGTCTAGGTATAGTAACACCGTAAAATGTATAAAAGATTGTACATATTCCATGTGGAAAACGTTTTTCAGTTTTTAACTCTTGATACCCTTTGATTTTGAGCACCATTGAATAATCTATTTCTATCTGCAATACACAATGATTGCATCACACAAGTATTACTTACGTAATACTTCCTCCATGATTACACGTTTTAGGAAATCTCTGTTTTTGGAAAGGTCTAAAAAGGTTTTTTTAGAAGGAAGTTACCAGAAAAACCTGCTAGGGTGTTACTCATAGTTGTTCAAAATCATTCCTAATGAAACTCTGTTGAATCCATACTGCTTTGATTAAGCCATTAGTACATGAATCTCAATCATGAGTAGGACTAGATCAATAATTGATACCGGTACATCATTTAACAGCACGGTACATTCTCAATCATGATTAGGGTTAGGTTTATCAGATACATTTTAGCATAATACATTTTACGAGTTTATGAATGACAAAAAATCAAAATAATAATGTCCCACAAACACAGATCTGATTTACCTAGTAGAGCCAAAGATTTAACGCACAATAAATCCGATCTAACCAGCGATAAATCAATGAAACAGCTTTGGGTGTCAGACGACTTTTAATCGCAGATGTCCTATCAAGACGGTTTTTTCAAGACCGCAACATCGATATATCAGACGCTTTATTGCATTATTCGTGAGCACAAGACTCATGAAAAATTGTTTTACACCTGAAAACTCTTGGTAATGTATTCAGAAACATTAAGATTTTATCGAACGGCAAAAGAGGGGCCGAAATGAAAACATAAACGCAGGAATTATATTGGAAGGAGACATCATATCGGTTTACCGTACAGCGGCAAGGTTATCTCATCCAAAAACAGACGGTTTTTGTTTTTTCGGCTTTGTCTTTCGGAAAAGGGTATTTTTGTAACAAATTTACGAGGTAATAAAATCCTTCACTAAGTATATTTTTTGTCGGTGACATGTGGGCGGGGGAAGATTATGATATAGTAAAATATGAATGTCCTCGAAAGATGGAGATGTGAGTGAGGTGCACCAAAACCGGGGGAAAAGATCTTCAAAATGACATGTTTGTACAAGTGGTGAGTGGATGGCTGAACAGCACGTGATAGAATCAAGATTACAATCTTTAGTGGGTTGTCTACCACTGGACAAAATATACTACCGTGGATCATGAACCCGAAACGTTTTATTGCTTTTTTGTTACAGTTGTTATCGGTAGACATCTCCACTACCTGATCCTTTCATAGAGCAATGCGAATAATATTTGTGGGGAATTTTCGATTCGAGACCAAAATGAAATTGGAAATCAACAGTAGCATCAATTTTGAATAAGGTTATCTTCCTTTTTCAATTATAACTGCTTTGAATGAAGTTGTGGAATCCTTCAATGTACAGCCTTCCAACAAAAAAAAAAGAAAGTCAGTAAAGAAGAAAGCATACCATCAGCAATAAAGCGAGACCTATTAATCACTGTTCACTTACTATTAATATGAATAAAACTTTACAACACTCAGTAACTTAAATTTCTCGTCTCAGAGAACTGAAAACTGTTGTTTTCAAGATCCTCAGTTCCAAAATACGTGAAAATGCAACCAATTACCAATTTGTACTCAATTCATATCTTAGTCACAATGCCAAGCCAAGAGCCATCTAATGAGAAAAACTACAAGCAACATGATTGTGTAGGCCTCACGTTTTAGATGACAATCAGAAATAAACTTATGACAAGAATAAAATTTTAGTAACTTCCATTTTGAAATTCGTTTGCTTGAACTTATTCCTTGAAATTCATCCTCTTCCATGACATCATTTTCAAGTATCCATTAAAGGGTATTCATTAAATTCATTATTGAATCTAGTTCTCCTCCATGATTTTATGATTGTTAGTGAAAAGTTATGTATAGCTTCCATTATCAATAGTGAAGTTAGTCAATAGTAATGGTTGTGTAGAGGAGTTATGCTTTGGAGGCTGAGTTGGTTGTAAAAACGTCTTGTTCCATCTGTCAACAGGTGCATGCCTTTATGTCAAACCAAGTTAAACTTGTCATGGACGATGGCACTCCTTATTCCAGTCCGACTTCTCTTTACGTGGCTACTCCTTCATTTGCCCCTACTCTGAAACTCAATCATTATTGTAATCACTCAAATGAGAAATGAGGTGAGGATTCTGTCTATGATTTTAACGAAAAATGTTATACATTATGAAAATTTAGTATTTTGATTAAAAACTTTGTGTCTGTTTTATTCGTATCCTAATTCTTATCAATTATCTAAAAATTTTATATTATTTATTTGATATAATTATTTGAATATATTTATTATCACATATGGGGATAATTAATGCTACCAGGTTCCACCACTGTAAACTCTGTAGTTATTCATAACTTTCTATTATCTATTTTTATTCAATCCTCTCATCAACTTATTAATTTATTTTCTTCCCAATTATTGGAATTTAATGATGGTTTGAATACATTCAACATTAATCAAGTGAAGGGGTATTCTAATGTAAATTGATGATTTTTATTTGTTTTTGTTTTACCATTAATGATTTTTAATTGTTAATTATCAATTATAAATACTATCAATTATATTTTATTATTAATTATTTTTTGGAAATAGATTATTTTTCTAGAAAAATCTGATGAGAATAATTTGATTCGATTCAATTTGATTTATTTACCAAATCAAGTAAGCAGACTTGTTTATTCGATTCATCTTCAAAACTTGTAACAGAATCATGAACTTTCTCAATCTCCAATTTTCCATCCACTTGATAAATATTGTTTAGACATCTATTGAGTTCCTGGATTCACCCGATACATTCAGATCAAGTGACCAATCGCATTTCGAACTATTCACTACTTAATTATTGACTTTCTCACTTTTTTATTATTGACTACAGCGAAATTATTGACTTGCTTAACTTTCAATTTCTTATTGATATGATTGGGTAGAAAGTAAATTATTTATTTATTCATTCAAATTCAACGGCAAACACCAATTTACAGAAAATACAGGGTCCGGCAGTGAATCGGGCGATTTTGAAATGGCTGTAAAAAATAAACGGATGAATATTTCAAAATTGTATTGTTACTATCTTAATCATGCAGGTGAAAAATACTTACACAATTTGAATAATTAGTAAGAGAAGAGTAATTACAAGTAATTATGTTCCTCAATGAATCTGCAAAAATTGATAATTATTTATAATTAGAACAAAGAACACATCATTAACTGTGTTGGTAATAGAATGAAACCACGGTCCTGTAGCTCAAGTGTAAATTAATAAAGTGAAATTTGACAAAATCGATTCTCTGTTCTAATTATGGAGAGGTTTCACAATATAAACATCATTTTTAATCATTTTGGTTGATCATTTTTTCAATCATTCTTAATGATTATTTAGTTGACCAATCGCTTTGCAATCAATCCACCACAAACAGCTACCATCAAAATCGCTTTTCCCAAAACTTGTGTTTGTTGATATCACCTACCCATATTTTTCAATTTTGAAAATTTACGAGGGAAGTTTGTTTAGCGGCGTGCGCCCACATATGCGCGTAAATTGAGGGATAGGCAGCGCTTCTCGAAATCGGAATCCGGCAATAAAGAGACGCCTCATGTTCAGGCCATAAAAACAACAAAAAGTGAACAAGGAACTTTTGGGTGGCTTTCACTTGAATCACATTTGTGTTTACATGATGTCACACATGCAGCGAGTTGGGAGGGGGGGAAGGAAATCAGGGATGTATGGGAGGGGGGGACAGAGTTAGCGAATAATGAAAGTGTCACGCATTGGATGGGGGGTGAGGGGGGCTTTAGAGGGATGAAAACGTACACCGCGTGTTGGTAACTGCTTCTCTAAAGTGCGAGATCGCACTTAGTTTTCACGGCGAGTCCAAGTGATTCAGCTAGTTAGGATGAATTGTAAGCATACGTGTAACACGTTTTCGGCATAAGTTGGCGAATTTATCAAGTGTGTGAGTTTGAATTTCAGGGTGAAAAGATTTTTTCAAACAATAACTGATCGAATCGAAAACTGAAATCAATCGAATTATTTGTTCAGATGATTTTGGAAATTCTGGATTTATAGTCAAAACTCAAGAAAAATCCACATTCCAGAATTTTCAAAATCAGTTTTTGAAAACTAACTAAAGATACAGTTGACTGTTCGCTTGTTTACCAAATTATGATGTAGAGGAGTTGGAATTATAAGGGATGAAGCTGTCGCAATTGGAATTCATGAGTTTTTATTATTTTTCAAGTACTTATTCTAAAAAAAACACAACCATGCAGACATTTTAGATGCATAGTGGAAACGTCCTTGTAAAAAGAACCATCACTGTTGCAGTAGTCTAAAAACTATTGAAGAGGAAAAGCCAATAAAAATCAACAAACCTCTCATAAATTTCAATCACGACAGTTTCGTCGCTTAAAATTTCAACTTCTCTACATTGTAATTTAGGAATCAAGCGGGGTGTCAACTGTATTTTTAGGAGTGTGCATTTTTGTCTATGAAAAGAATTGGAAACATCCAGACCTAGATTAGTGAGAGTGGAGAGTCAGTGGAGAGTTGGAGTGACGTGGTCGATGGCATAGTAGTAGTAAGCGAGCCAGCAGATTGAATAATTGCCTCCAGTGGGAGTTTCAACACTTACATCAATTCACTCCTGTAAACACGGTCTTGTGTCCACTTGTGGCCGGCCCTTGACTGCTTTCGATCATTAAGCTTTTCAAAAATCTTACAATGAAGAAGTATCTGGCGTGTTCAGTTTCCTATTGATGTGGAGATTTGTACTCATTTGAGTCTCTTATTGTATCTTAGTAGCCGATGCATTTCAACATTCATTATGATTTATGGTGTACCAATGCGGCAGTATGTTTCTGTTTCAGCGGTATGAGCTTCCAGTAGGAGCTCAGTCTCTGTAAGATAATTTTTACATGCATCACTACTCATACAATACTATTAATTCATTACTCATACAATATATTATGCTAATTTAAATTATTGGAACAGTGGTTTGAAATATATAAACCACTACAATTACTCATACAATATCTGCTAATTTAAATGATTGAAACAGTGGTTTGAATTATATAAACTACGATTCATTTATACATTTGATTTCACTATTTATACCGTAACTAGAACCGATTTCAGAAACATAAGACTGTATCTCACTTTCATTTGGATAAGCTGAAACAAACAAACATTATTTAATTTCATTCAAACAAATTATTTCTTTTCAAAAGACTCCAATTTAGAATTTGATAGGTTGATATTGACGCCAAAAAGACACCAGTGATATAAGCAGAAAAAAATTTTTGAGATAGTTTGTTCCACTTGAAATCATGTTCTCATATCAACTCAACAAACACATAGTAACAAATTTGTACTATGTGGTTGCTGTGACAAAAATGAAAAAAAAAACTAGATTGCACTACGAGTAATACTACTGTAATACTTTTTCAAAATAATTTCTGTACTGACTGCAGTAATTGATTAGAGAAATCACTGTATTTCGCAATCTGTGATTTCTCGTCGAGCACAGCAATGTCGTTAATAAAATCATGAAAATTAATTGAAGCTAACCGTTTCAACATAGAGGTGGGGCTGACATCGGTCACAGCACTGACATACGTCACGTCAAAGATAAAATCGCCGCTTTTGAATGTGACTGTACACACCGCACCGTGCAATTGAGCGACATACTTAAGCGTCGTCGTATCCAGGAGATGCTGTTTCCATTCTCAGACTGGAGAATGCCATTGCTACGAAACAGTTTCGCAACCACACTGGAAAAAGAAGTGTTCTCTTGTGTTAACAAATGAATAGTTTTTAGAGGAAAAAGTCGGTTCAAGCTTTCTACATGCAATGACAACTTGAAACAACTTTGAAAGAAAATGTATGGAGAATGTGGACTACACACTAGCAAACCAGTGGAGCAACGCATCTTGAAATACAAACTCGTGGTATTTTTTCTAACTGAATACTTCTCTAGAAATCGTCAATCGATTATAACAAGAAGCGATATAAATCAGCCAAGTCTTTCACTGTATGCCTTCGGAATTGCTTTCCGTAATTAATGATATCGGTATTTTCTATGCTATTCAATGAGCGTCTGTGTAATTGATTAAATTTATTTATTTACGTTTTTCAAGTCAACAATCAGTATGCGACAAGCTTCCTAGGTCTTATCAAATTACTTATACTGTAATTGTTGAAAAGCGGCCATCTCAAAGTATGTTTGAGAATTTAATGAATTGAGTGATATTTGACTATATATTCGTGTTTTCATTATGTTTAGATATCACAACATCTAACCAGACAACATGAGAAAAAACATTTTATTTCTCATTTGGAGTGTAATTCTATCAGTACTCTGTATTAGTATTTTCAAAACTTTTGTTTCTGAAATTAGTTTTTTGCACCCTGATGGTGACTCAACACGATTGATGAACTTGACAATAATGAGGTAATCTCTCCAATTTTGTACTACTGTATTTTTATTTTGTTTGGAATTGTATCTTGATAAATGAAATCAAAATGTATGAGTTTTTCTTTTAGTTTTTTGATTAATTCTAATCGATTACAATATTTCACTAGTTCTGACAAAATCTCAAAGTATTCAAAGCAGACTCAGTGAATACTATATAGTTTTCAAAAAGGGTACACGTGGGTTATAGGTCATATGAGTGCCCCTCCCTTGAGATCCCCCTCAACTGGTGCAATAATTAGCACGTGCCAGAAGCAGGCCCAAGTTTGGGGGTATGTGCACCCCCTCCCCCACGGGCTCCCCCCGTCATCATAACGTCATTAATGTGTTTTGTTTCGGCTGGAACAGCTTTGTTACAACCGGCAGCAACTGCCGTGTTGAATTCAAAACAGTCCAAACGCAAATCGTATGCTAATCGGTGCCTTGCTCTATAGGTACATTGTTCACAACCCATACGCAAATCTATCTGCCAATTTCCAATGCTGAACTTGTTGGTTTGGTTCGTGTGTCACTAACTGAGCAAATTATTTCCTCCCCTGATGTTTCAATCCCGGCTAGCGATTATTTTATGAAACATGTGTATATCCGTCCTTTATTAGAAAAGAATACTTTTTTCGGATGATGTTTTAATTCCGGCTATCGAATATTTCTTGCATGTGTATTTCCTGATCAATCTATCCTTTATTAAAAAAATAAACTTATTTATACTATCGTGCCTCTTATTATGTTCTATCCTCAATAAATTTATATTGATAGAGCTTAATAAATTCATCTTTCATTGCTTCAAACAACTACTTTGAATGCTTCAAATTTCTATGGAAATTATGATTATACTAGGATAATTAGCTTAACCCGGAGACGTTGTCATGTCTCAACTTTAAATTGCATTATTTTTCATCTCTCCTCATTTGTGTGCAAGTGAGAGATTTACCCAGATTTTTTAACAAATAGCTTTGGATCCTTCTCTCAAGAAAGCTAGAAAATATATTTATCAATTTGTTATCTGTACGATCAACTATATGGATGTGATAGATCTCTCTATTCAATATCGCCAGTGGAAGTCATCATGACATCATCTGCTTTGGAATTTTGGGCAGATTGTGAACATTATTCACTCTCATAAAATCCTTTTTAAAGCCTTTGTGGAGGAGACCAATTGATTTAGGAAAATGACAAAAGACAATCTCCGTGAATTTCCACATGTATATGATACTATACCACGATTCATGGCAAACAGTCTATACGTCACACACAAAGAAATATACAAACATCCTTCCTTTATAAGTATGGATAGGTTATTATTATAATTGTTATTGATAGATCGTTTTTATAAGTATGGATAGGTAATAATCATATAATTGTTATTGATTAGATGTTAAGGATTATTTTCAAACACACTTTATAGTTGACACAATTAAACAATCATACTGAAGCTGTGTTATTTCAATTGGTTCAAGACAAGTAATGAAGGTAGACTTGGGTCAATCGAGGATCAACCATTGACAACCCAAACTGCTATTCTATTCGACGTGATGGACTCTTTCAAGACATTTAACCGCAACCGACCATCAATAGCAGACCTCTTTTGTTTGCGTTTAAAAAACGCGCCGCTCGTAAAGCCGTCGTCGCGTGTACGTTTCTGCTAATTACAAAAGTCGCGGCGATCGTAATTTGAGCCGGGAGCAGCCGCATAACTATGCTAATGACGGGGGCCCCTTGCCAACGGGGTAGAGTCCCCCCTGCTTTGTTTGTGCCGCTCAAGAGCTCAAAGACGCCGTCACATCTCAGAGGCGGTCGGTCGCTTTCTTGACCATCACCAAATCGCTATCAAGAAGCTGTCCACCGCACTGTACCAACAATAGCTCAAGTCACTTCTCAACCTTCCATCTAACGTCTGAGTTTCTTCAAGTCAGCGTCTGTAGGTTTTGTTCTTGTTTTTCGGTGAAGTCTCAGCTTGTGATGAATTGTATGTGATAAATCAAAGTTTGAATAAATAAATCTAAACATAAATAAGTCTATTAGGGCCGGTTCATAAGCTCGGGATTTAGCCAAGTCCTAGACTAAAACGGGTGGCTACCGTAGCATCGACAAACGTTTGTCTCGACAGGTTAGTGGGTTAGCAGCATAGAGAGCCCTTAGTACATAGTGTCGAGGCTAACGTTTGTCGATGCTACGGTGGCCACCCGTTTTAGTCTAGGACTTGGCTAAATCCCGAGCTCATGAACCGGCCCTTAGTCTACATAAAAATAAATTTCAAATGAGAGCAAGGAGATTACTATAAAAAATTTATTTTAATAAATTGAAAAATGTAAAGTTGAAATTGAATGTGAATTAAATAAGTAGAATTAGATGAAGAAACTATGAAATCATAAATATAAATTTTAAATGAAAATGTAGAGTTAAAAATTGACAATGAGAGTAAAGTAATTATGCTGGAGAAGCTGTGACAGGACACTTGTAAAAATTGATAACTCCAAAAATATCTACCAACGATTAAAAAAACGTTTGTTGTTAGATGACAAATAATAATCGTTACAATATTTTTTCAAGAAACTGCTCCTAGATTTATTCATTTTTAATCGTTACAATATTTTTTCAAGAAACTGTTCCTTGATTTATTCATTTTTCACTCTGTAGTGTCTACTTTTAAAATAATGAACCAAATTATTGTGGTTCCGTTTCAAAGCCAATTTTTAATTCATCACTCTTAGGCCTACTACAAGATAAATATTCAAATTTGAACATACTCAATCATGATAATCAATTTAAGATTGAAAAACTATTGGACATAATCATCAATTCAACGTTCAAAAAGTATTGAACATAATGATTAAAATCTGTTCTAGTGGATTAAAAGGAATTGATCATACTTCAGGGAACGGTAGGTGAATGATACAAGGGAAGAAGAAAAAGAAGAATTCAAGAAGAACTAAGAGGCTTACAAGCTCCTTCTGAAAATAAACAAAACTGAAAGTGAGCTATAAATTAAGAGTGTTGTTCTCATCCGGCGCTTCAACAAGTCTTGCCCTTTTCCTTTCCAATATGTGAATAAATTAATTAACCTTATCTCATCGATTTTCATTGGTTGTCACCCACCTAACCATGATCAACGGAACACACAATTCATGCAATACAAGTGCAGTGCATTAGCTGGCTTGAGTTTGAGTTAGAATTTCCTGTTGCACAATTCTATGAGCAAAGACCTAACAATTTAATTATTATACTACAAACATTTATATGTTTGAATTTATTTAAGGAAATACATTGTTACTTCAAGTTGTAATCAATAAAAGTTGGACGCCATTTTTCAAAGATTCCAAGAGAAATCGCCGGTTGCAAAAAAAACTATCAGGAGAGAATTTGATTGTACGAAGTACAATATTAGCAAGTAAATATTATTATAAAATACATTTTTCCGCTCGCTTACCAGAAATCAAATCTCACTAATTCACGTTAGGTTACATTTTATATGTTTTGTTCTCTGTTTCATATTGAATAACCGTTATTATGAATCAGATGATGAAAATAGAATATTGTATGAACCTTGGGTGACAATGATTGTGCATTTATAGTATTGGAAATTTATGAACTCTATTCTATAGAAGAATGAACGACCAATCTAATTTTCACTCAAGTAAGGTCCTGTAACGGATAAGATATTATGCAAGCCAAGTTAGCATATAGGTGATGACCTAGGTGAATGTAGGGATTAGATAAGCTTTCATAGAAGTGTTAAGCGAAAACTTAACTTCAGTATGAGGAGATCCACTTATGCTGATAATATTATTTTATTTATTAAATAATAAATATAAAGTATTCTATAAAACTTGGGTGACGACGAGTGTCCACTATTCAGTAGCGGGAGTATAGTGTCACGATGCTCAACTAGGTGGCGTCTTAACGGATGAAAAAAGGACGGAAGACTGTGTCCAGTGTGTCCGGCCTAATTGAAATGCCGTGTCCTCGTCCGTCCGTTCAAGATAAGCGTCCGAACGATTCGGCGTTTTTTGTCGCCACCTCCGCCGCGCGTAATGAAAACCTCGTTTCGATTGAATTATTTCGTCGGTATTAAATTAACATTAATTAAGATTAGCACTCAGCTCGCGTCGTGTAAACACGAACAGGCCCGGGCATAATTCAAGATAGGATAGCGACTATGCTGGTCATCTTTTTGTAGCCTACACAGCATTCACTTTAAGTTCTCCGTTTATTCTTACAAAAAGGCTGTTGCCACTATATTCAGTGCAGCTTACGTTTTTCATAAAATAAACATCATGTTAGGTTCTATCATAAAGTTGGTATCTATATCTATATTACTATTCGAGCTTGATTTTCCAATTCGAGGATTTTTCAACACATTCCCGTATGATATAACTGAGAAAATGTTGGAAGACATGTTCTGATTCGATAACTGAATCTAGTGAATATCCATGAACTCTTATTATGTATATTTACCAAAAAATTATTATTGGTGTAATGCATCAACTTTTGATAAAATAATCAATAAGAGTTGGAAAGTAGTGACTAAGAGACTGAAGAATAGTTATCAAGATTAGAATGTCTGTTTTATTCATATTTCGATTTGCAGTAAATGACACGGAAACAATTCAAGTGATAACAACAAAATAAGTGTTAATTTTTGCAAGTCAAAACAAGTATTAGGATTATGAATTTAATAATACCTGAGATTAATAGTGTCTTCCTGAGCCTGTGCCTTCCTATGCCTTTGGTAGCATACTCATTTTGCTATCACACCAAGTATTGTATTCATTTACTGAAGAAATATAATTTTTCCAGGTTCTCCTCCTTTTATTCTTATAATCCAACTTGAAGAAAATTATAAATTTTCCTCTATCGCATCCTTTTGTTTATTTCAGATCCCTTCTAATATGTTGTATAACTTGAATGTATGTTCAATAACTCATGAATTTCTATCAGTTCACAAACAAAACTAGTGATTGACTTTTTTAGAACAAATTCATTCTACAACTACCTTTCTTTGTAAAATAATAATTATTATTTTGTATATTTTTTGCATTGTGAATAAAGTTGTAAATAAAGCATACAAGAAAAAACCATAACCGGCCTCATCTTTAGCAATGAAATCACTTCTTGGTACTCTCCGTTCATCGCTCTCTTTCGCATTCTCACTTGTTTCTCTCTCATCCAATTCCCTTCTCAATGAGAATAAATAAAGCGAGGAGGTTGTCGCGGTTCTGGCAATGAAGATGAAACCGCTTAATAGTCGATTATCGCTATCTCTTGTCGATTATCGCGCGATCCGGTAAAGATCCAAGTACTAATCTCCTCAGTCTCGAACCCTGGACCGCCAAGTCGAGATCAAAGGTCGTCCAACGCTAATGACCAGATCGCACACTAAATAACAAACGCTTCAAAGTCTATTAGGCTAACTGCGCACTCTCTGCAACGCTCCCATATAAAATATATCGACTGTCTCCGTACAATATGCCCTGGCGCTAAATGAACTCGCGCCAGGAACGATAGTCGATGGTCCATAGTCGATGCGAAACACTCCCTTCGATTCATGTAAAGTACAACTCACTTTATTTACGATTATCAACAACCAGTGCCTATTTATAACTAATGAATCCTAGTTTGGTGGAGTATAATTTTTCTCCAACAAATGAATATTGCTGATTCTTGCTTCCCCGGGCGATTCTTGCAATAGGATTTGAATGAATGCGTTTGAATATTATCTCTATCTGAGATGAGATGTAGTTGATTTTTTATTCAAATATGGTTCTACAAGGACAGGATAACACTAACATTTAATGCTACAAGTTAGTAGAAGGGAAACTATAGTGATGGATTCACTATTCAGTAAATAAATGTTATCACTGATATATGTATCAGTATCAGATATGTGGGATTATTTGTTTATTGTGTCCAAAGCTTTCATTTGTGATTAATTTATTTGAAATCATTTTCATAGAAAAATGGTTGTACATGGAAATATTGCCACAAACCATGCCAGTAGGTGAGGAATCAACATTGGGATAGGGTGAGGAATCGACCCCAAGACTTCTGTGATTTTAGTTCTTAGCAGACAAACTGAACTAAATAGACCCTAGCCGGAAAAATCATCAAATAAAACCATTCATGAATCGAGTAGCCTAAATTTGGATTCGAATCAGAGTCTAGAGTCAATTAAACTATTGGATAGGAATAGTTTGATCCAACAAAATAATATCCTCAAAGTAACGAATTTGAAACTTTCATCTTAGTAATTATATGTCACGACCCAATCAACAACACGTACCATAATAACTTCCGAATATACGAAACGGTTCAATCTTCACATCACACCACACAAACCAATTCAATTGCTGACTCGGTTCCGAAACGGATAGTCGGAAATCGTATACTGATTTCATTGTATACTGAATCAATAGAGAAAGTACAAGCCTATCAGATTATTTTTATGCATTGAATGCTCACGACAACCTATAACTCCATTGAACTCTGTATCCTATATACTTCTAAAGCTCCATCCTATATCTCCGTAAAGGTTTATAGCGGCAAAATGTTGGGCTTATTAGAATTCCTCACAGCGACTAGAATTTTTATGGCGCCTTTACTATTGTTCTGTCATTAGACGGAGAGGAAAGAGAGAGGGGAAATCGGTGAAAGGAGAGGATGAGAGAGATGAGGAGAGTAAGAGACAGAGAGAGTTGAAAAAAGAAAAATGGCAGGCGGAGGTGGTTAGAAAAGGAGAGACAAATTGAAATATTGAGAAAAGGAGTGAGAAGAAAAGTTTGTGAGAGAGGAGGAAAAGAGAAGAGAAGAAGGCAAAGAGAGTTCAAAAGAGAGAAAATTCATGAAGTTTTAGAGACGAAGAAATTTGGAAAAAAGTCAAATTAAGAGATTGTAAGGTTTAGGAGGTTGGAGAGAGAAAAAAATTGGTGAAAGGGGATGAAGAAAGAGTAATAAAGAGTTTAAAGCAAGAAGATACGGAGAGAGGAAAGAACAAAGAAATAGAAGAAGGGAGAGAAAAAGTAGGAGAATGAAAGGCGAAGAGAGTTGAAAATAGAGAAATAATGAAGTTTTGGTAGGCGAAACATTAAGGAAAAGACATATTGATATTAAAAGTTTTGAAGAGAGAGAGAAAGAAGAGTATAAAGACTGGAGGACAGACAAAAGTGGAAATGACAGAAAAATAGCGAAAGAGAATAATGAAATAAATGAAGGAATGGAGGTAGAAAGTCGTAGAGAATTGAAAAGAGTAAAGAATTAATAGAGAAAAAAGAAAGAAAGCCGATAAGAATGAGAGAGCATCAGTGAAAGAGAACGGTGTAATAGGAGGTAGAAAGTCATAGAGAGGAGAAAAGAAAAAGTAAAAAAAAAACAAAAAAAGTAGATGGAATAACAGAGCAATAGTAAGAGTGAGAGAGAATGACGGGATAAAAAATGGTTGAAAGTATTGTATAGGCATAAAACGTCGTAATGTGTAAGGTTAGGTTAGAGCTGGGTTTACGCCCAGAAAAGAGCGTTGTGGCAATTTGTATTTGGCGCTATTAAATATTTTGTACACTGCCAGTGCAGTTATCGTTTCAGAAGTCATAAATGACAGCCTTTATTGGTGCGGGCAACGTTCCCCATCGCATATGAATAGAGAGATTATCGTGTAATGAGCATATCACTCACTCACTTACTCACTCACTCACGCCTCTCCCTCATCAAACATCCTCACATGCACGTTTCCGCTTTCCTCTACTTTTCCCATCTCCTTCTTTCATTCAAAAACTTTGTGACAGCTGGTATGCAAATAATAATAATAGGCTGCAATCTATTGTCCATTGATCATAATAGTTATTTTTAATCACTTTTCATGCTGATTCGTTGTTGAAAGATTTGAGTACCTTTCATAATGATGATAATAATAAAAGAGCTGATTACTTGAATTTATTACATTTTGTCACCTTTTTGATAAACATTTCTTGAATGAGTTGGTGGAAATGACAAAAAATGAATGAATTGTAAACGTTTCAGCGACAAAATACCCAGTATGCAACCTTTTAGTAGTGTACACATTCAAAATTTCTGAATTGTCGTCAATTGAATTAATCAAAATTTAATTAATCTATTAATTAAATCCACTTATTATGAAATTCTAAACGTTTTATGGCTTTTCCCAGTGGGGATGCAACCAGTAGTGTGTTCCACCATTCAAGATTTCTGAATTGTCAATTATTGAGTAATCGATGACTAATCTCTTATCATACTAGGGACAAAATACCGAGAGATATTCCTTTTGTTATTAACACTATCTAAACTGCTATATCCCTGTTCCCACAATGTCACATGATTATATCCGTATCGAATGACCGGCTCCAACTATTGAGCTAATCCAATCCATTTCTTACCTTAACAATATAAGCTACATGTAGCGGAATCATCTACCACTGCAACAGTAATCAAAATGAATCCACAGCAACAACTGACCTGTAAAAAAGAAACAGAACTGTTATTATTGTCTCGACAAGTAGATTGGAAGACTGAAGCGGAAAAAGTAAACTAATGGAGATAGTTTCCACGTAGTCTGCCGAGCGGCCATTATCATAGCCGATGCATATAATGTACAGAGAAATTGATTTTCCACAGGCAAATGAGTTCTTCAAACACGAAGAAAAACCAGCGCTTTACAAAGAGCTGCGCCGTTGTGCTTTGTTCGGGAAAACAGAAACAATTGTAAGGCCTGGCCTACAAATTGAATAACTAGTTACACTTTCTAAAGTCGGCTGCCGCTGTGGATAATTTTTGAACGGGCTGAGAGCCGAGAAAAAATGCAAACTCTCAACTAATGGCTGTACATGAACTTAAGATAACACATTAATAGTGTTGTTAGCTCTAATATGGAGTGTTAGCACACCTAGTCAACCAGATCTTCAAGGACAATGTTGAAATTTATGTTGGTGATTATTATAGTTATCGATAGTGAATGGTGGATGGGGATTGGTGAATGACTATGCTGACCTTATAGTTGTGGCTACAAATTAATCCGTAATGGCCGAGGAAACTTGGGAAACTTTGCTTGACTGAATAACTCCTTGCCTACTTGGAGAGACCTTATCATTCGGACTCGAAGTACTTCTTTTCAAATAATTGAAAATGTGGAAAACATCAAAACTATTTAAAAGCAAAATATTTTTTGAAACCCTTCAATTATTGAGGTTGTTTCACTGTACCACAGAAAGTATAGAAGTAGAAGTAGAAGAAGAAGTCGAAGTAAAAGTAGAAGTGAAACTGTAGAAATAGCAGTAGGATACAGAAATGATCTATAGTTCATAGTCTCATAGAATACTTCTGTAGTGTTCAGTCTGTACCGCGATACACAGAATATAGGAGAAGACGGTAGGTGTCACACACATAGTTGGGCTAATGTCATAATACAGTCTATTCTACACTTATGAAACAGCAATTGATTCACTTAATATGGACTTGAAGTAAGTCTTAAAATCATTGTAAATTTTTTATAATTTTATAATAGTGTTTTCTTTTTTATTCAAGTAATCCTGCTTAAATGATAGCAACCGATGAAATTCAACTTTCAATTACAAACTTTAATGCTGAAAATAGAAAATGGAGATCCTGAATGTGGCTCTATTTTCATTCTTCTCAAACTGGAAGTTATCGATTTTTTCCAAGCACGTAGCTTTCTAGGTCTTTACACTTCCACTCACAAAGTAATGATCCAGTCACAACATACACAAAGAAATAAGTATAGCCGCCGAACAATAAACTCTGGCCCATTCTACTAATTAATTAAATTACTTCCATTGCTAATGACATCTCAGAATGTGAAGTGTACTTGTAGCTTCTTATTTGACAGGATAGAATTTTAATTTGATCATTGTCCACTCCATTAACTATCCTGTCATTCCTATAAATTCTAAACAATGAAACAAGCTATAAATTTCTTGAAGTCCTTAACCTGAATTGAATGTGCAATTTCTGTGCACTATTTCCTAGTGTCTTGAAAGTAATTCAACTGGTAGAATGGAATCCATACGAAACTGACAAAACATCGATTACTGGTTATCTGCAAGATTTTATAACCTTGTTGAGCCTTCGATAAAAGCGGTGAGTGTGATCTTGAAGCGGCTCATAGTGGTTAATTGAACATGGTCGCGGTTAGATATTTCTCGACGATAAACTATTGGCAAATGGTTGTTGTTTACATGCTCACTTCAACCGCAATATCTTATTCACACATGTCTTATTCACCTTAATTCAGAGAACCTAATTCATGTCTTATTCACATTCAGAGAACCGTGGAATATTTCACTCTTTCCTGTAATTTTCCAAAGCACGGACGTATTGGAATTAGGCATTTCCAAACTTTTCAAGACAAATTCTCTTATGTGTATTTCCTGAATATTTTCTTGAATATTGTCTCTGATCTTCCTTATTAATTTTGATTTTCGATAACCTCTCACTTCAATTATATTTCTCGTAGATCAGCTTCTTACTGTTCCAATTAAATATGATTGATATCTCTAGGAGGGTTGATAACTTCCAAAACTACCAAGAAGATTGAATCAAATACTCACAAAATACTCCACTTCTTTAAGATGTTGCTCAAAAATATGGTCATCTTGAAGTATAATTATCAAGTATAATAGTCAAACATTGAAGGCCATCTCCGTTTAAACTCAGTGTGATGAAACGTTAGTTCAAATTTGGTTTAAACTGTAATCTAAAAAGCTTTCAATATATTACAAGTTTAAACTATATTCAGTTAAACTCAGTTTATGTTGCATACGGGTCTCACTTGTCCTACGTATTCAGATTTCACTCTTTTCTGAAATTTTCAATGGCGGACATATTACTTGACTGTAATTCAACTTTTGTGCTAGTTTTGGAAGTTCTCTAACATTTCTAGAGGTAATAATCTTATCTAAGCAAAACGTACAATAATCTGCGTAAAATATAGTTGAATAAATGGTGGTATAAATTGGTTGGGAGGTGAGCTTCCAGATACAATATTGAAAAGAATATTCAGATAGGAGGATTCTGTCATGAAATGTAGTCCTTGTCATTTTTCCAGATTATGCAGCGATCAACTCACTAGAGAACTTGTCTTTCTCGTCACGACAATTCTTTCATATTGATTTTGAAAGTTTTTTCCCTATTACGTATTTGTCCCTATTCCGTTCAAACTCAATGTTTGACTATTATACTTGACCCTATTCCCGTTTTTATTCCCTATTCCCTATCAACGTATTTGTCACCAACGTTGAAATCTAAAGGAGATCGTCTTAGAACAAACGTTCAGTGTTATTTAACACGAGTTCAATGATTAAATAGCTATTCTTTTAAGATACAGTTATTTGAAGCGATTTGTTAGCAATGGAATGATTACGCAGCTATTCTTCAAAGACGTCGTGGACATACATATTTACTTGGCACAGGCCTGCTAGAAGTGATGTGTACTAAGTAACCGAGGATTAAGGCGCCTCCGGGTGAGTTTCATTATTTATTTCAGACTGAACAAGCTGCTCAAAGAGGATGTTGCCTAAAGAGGCATCACCGGGCATCGCCTAGGAGACAAGTGCAACAGGCAGGTGAGGTATAGTGTTGCTTTTAGGCCTAGGAAAGAAGACAAGTGCCTTGTGCTGCGTGCTATCAGTGCGATTCCAGCCACTTCACCCAGAGAGAGTCCGCGCCGTAATCACAAACGAGGAGACATTTGTCACCGGGGGGTCAAAAGGTCATGCAATTATTCTAGTTTAAAGTGAGACAAACACTAGCCACATTTGCAGAAACACACACACACACACATTTCACACACACACACACACACACACACACACACACACTGCACACACACACACACACACACACACACACACACACACACACACACACACACACACACACACACACATCTGAGGAAAGCAGGAGACGCATTTGATCGAATGTGATCGCAGCGACAGGTTTTGGACACCTGAAGTCGATTTTTTCATCAGGAATCCTAATTAAACCGTCAAAGAAGTTTGATTTGTGGAGGGTTTCCACGAACAAGTCGGTGTTGATTTGGACTCACATTTTGTGAAGTCCCAAGTACACCGAGTGAGAAGAAATATCAAATGTAATGATAATTCACCAACTTCTAAGATCATGCAGCCCTATTCACCAGCTACTTATATCTTTCTCTTTAACCAATTATTTCTTATATTTTATCATTTTCTTTTAGTTATCTTCCCCCTATTTTCGTTCAGAGTCCTTCCCTGCCTCCTTTTTTAACAGAACAGTTCAATAAGACATTACTTTATATTTTCTCCTTTTTCCCATGCATCCTCTACAGCCTTTTCATCAAAAGCCAATAGGAAATTATACCTGATATAATCAAAGATTGATCGTTGATTTAATTTGACGCTTGGCATTAGATAGAATGAATAGAAAGATTATTATTTCTTGACGTTGCTGATGACCGTAGAGTAAGATGGCAAAGGAAATAATGTCTTTCTGCTATCTACCTATCTATCTGTTACTTGAAGCGTCAAAATTAAAATGAATCATAATGTATGTGTATGTTATTGACTCTGTGATTCATCAATATGAGCTGAGTTTTGAATTGGGTAATTCCATCTTCCACTCCCATTCAATCCAATCTCTGCACTGACACAATCCGACTAATTTGCATATTGCTACAATTTCCTTTATACAAGAGTCTGATATAAGTCAGAAGTCAGAAGTCAGAAGTCAAGGTAATAATTTTGATTTTATCTTACATATTATAGATATTACAGTTTGAAAAAATTACACGATACCAAGTACAAAATTTGAAAAAAATATGCAATTTATATATTAAGTTTCACAGATCACAGAGTCTCATATTGAAATAAATAAGCGATTACAACAATATCTTGAATTATAATAACATAGAAAAAGCTCATCTAATTTGAAATAAAATTTTCCAAAAGTCTTATTTTGCCAGCCACAACCAACACAAAGAAAAAGTCTTTCTGTTGCAATTTTTCTTTCCTGTCTTCTTCATTTTGTTGACCCCTAGCAACTGTCAGTGTAAGAATCTACTTTCCAGTAGATCAGTTTTTAAACTGAAATCAATAATACGGTGATAAGTTTTTATTTGTGAATTTTTTCCCTAATTTTTGTGAATAGAATTTTATTTGAATTGAAAAATTGAAACTATCCTCGATTTAATTGTTCCATTACATTTGTTGATAGCAATAAAACAGAAATAGAAATTAATTTCGATAATCGAGGATAATAAATAGGCGGTCACCAGGTAAACTGAATTCCATAGATCACTCGTCCTCAGATGTTGTTGCAGTGTCAGGACAAAATCATTCAATCAGCGGCAGTCATAAAACAGTCAATTACTGTATCACTCAAAATCGAAATCAAGTGTCTGACCAAGAACCAGTTTCCCGAATCGATGAAGCAAAACTGTTCGAAACCCACATCACCAATTGTTGAAAAGTTTCACGAACAGCTGCGGCATTAAGCATGCGAGATGTGATACGCGACGCACATCGATAACAGCGCAAAATGATTAGCAACGGGAAGGTCCTAGCCACCGAAGCTGGTTTTATTTGTGAGAGATGCGCTGTCTAAAAGATTCGGAGTGACTGGACCGTCTGCACGTTTCTAGGTCAGTGAAGTACCATGAACACGTACCGATCACGCATTAGGACCACAGGACACGTAGGGCCCGCTCAGACACACACGTACACATTTACAGTAACACAATGCGAGGCGTAGCCGATTTCCAAAGGGGTTTGTTGCACTCGCCAAGAAGCACTGCTTTTCCCCTCCAGTTTCGGTGTGTTTAAAAGTAATAGTGTAAACCAAAAGATGGAAATGAAAATTGATATGAGGGGAATAAGTTCACTCTATCGCCAATAAACGTACATAATAACAATAATGATATTGGAATGAAAAAGTCTTCATGCCTGGCCGCTAGTCCATTCTATAAAATTTAACTGCGTTAAAATTCTATTTGAAGACGCAACATAATGGGATCGTCGACAAAGTCCTTTGGTATTGGCTTGAAATGAAGCATTGATATAAAAAGAGTTTCGATTGAGAGAAAAGCCTTGAATTGCACCAAACGATGTTTGTTGCAAGACTACATTACCATATCATTTTTATTCCCAGATGTTATTACTAAATAATATTCTGTAGACGAAATTTATGAATTGCAATCAACGAGTTGTTAAACAATCAATGAGGCACAGTGCAGCAACTATGCACAGTGCGAATAGGATAGAGACGCCAGCAAATGCACAATTGTGCTGAACAAGATATGAAACTGGTTTGTGCACCCATCTACAGCAAATTGCTGAAACATTTCTACTGCGTTAAAAACAGGGGTTAAATTAGCTTTATCGGTGCTGATTGAGGACGCTCATCGATAACACAAAAGATCTTTTCCAGCAACGGTTAATTTTTTTACACCGTAGACATCAGATTTGAATATTTTAACACGTGGTTAAAATTTTATCAGAGAGGGAAACGCTACAAGTTTCAGTTTTTACCAGTGACCAACAAGTCTGATCACGTATTGACCTGGATTAATGCAATTTTCGAGCTAGTTTGTTTCACACGAATGAACATTGTAATTTATTACAGAATGTTAATGCAGTTGGCCGGTTTTTACTAGTTATTTAGCACAAAATATATTGTTCTGGTAACACTATTTCACATGGATTTTAAAGTAATTTGAACAAATTAGTTCAGTTTGTCGTCGATCCCACTATGTTGAATAAAGTCCTCGACTCTATCGCCCGCCCATTAAATTACATAATAACAATAACATTGGAAAAAAAGTAAGTCTTTGACTGCTAGTGAGAGTTGCGAAAAGCCCCACGCAAACAAAATAATTCAACTTCATACATTAATTCCTATGAAAGATTCACGATTCTGCTTCATCATTTCCTCTTTATTTCATTGAAATAAATATAGGCTATCATGATTCAATATTCTCATTCTGTCCTCCAATAAATCAATTCAAATTCTAATTTTTTTCATGGCATCACGAGGGAGGTTACCGTGAATTTTTATAGTAATGAAAAGAATTCTTGATGATGATATGAAACTTATTGAGAAATTGCACTTGTTCAATTGAAAAGTCTAAAGACTCCAGCAGTACAAATATTTTTTTTACTACAGAAATGATAGATTGACAGATCATGGAAGGAGATATCTATTGAGACACTGATGGGAAGCCAATGAAAGTCACACTCACATATATTTAATAATTATGTTGAGTTATTAATTATTGTTCTGTGGATTCATTCCTCAGATTCAAATATCAATACGCGTTCATCATCAAGAACAGAGATATCAGAGAAACCAGAAGTAAGTTTGATGCTTCAATTGAATACAACAATTTTTATAAGATATTGTTTCCAACGCTATAAGTTGATTTGAAACTTGGGCAAATGCAGAATCCAGATTAACAAACTTTTTGAAATTTTTCAATCATCAACTAACTATGTGCTGCAATAATTGAATTATTAATGCCTAAATAATGATACAGGTTAAGTGAGAGAATAATTATTATTGCAGATGATTCTAACTTCTAAGTCTTTTCTTGTATCGGCCCCTGAAATCCGTGAAATGCTCAAAGTAAACCATAACAACATTATCTTTGGCTATCAAATTTATTTTTTGAACATTCAGAAACTTTAATACTCTACGGTAATATCTGAAAACCAGACTACTGTATATAACTATACAGTATAACTATATAACTAACATTTCAGAGCAGCTCGCCAGGCCGCGACAATATAGTAATAATGTAATAATATTGTAGCTATTTCTGTATGATCCTCATGAGATAGAAATGCGAAAAAAATCAAAACTACTTATCTTTATGATATCTAAAATATATTTATCGCGCTCCCTATCCAATTAACTGGAAGGTGGCTAACTGCTGTCAGATTGCCGCGTAAAGGTGATGAGATAACAAGTAGGCTACTTATCTTACGTGGCTATCAAACTCACGCCTACTCTTATTAATCTAGTTATCCTGAATATTATACGAGTAAATCGAAAATTGGATTTTAATACAGAATTTAATATGTTTTAATTACATATTAACACAGATAAGGACTATTATAAACTTTATTTGTTACTATACATAATATTGTTGTGTAGGGGGCAGCCTAATTAATCTCAACTAATAACGCTATATGCAAGGGAGATTATGGATTAGATAACGCATGTTATATTCAACTTATGATTAATTCCATTGAATTTTTTTTTATAAAGTTATGAAGATGAAATTTGCAAATACTTGTAGGGGACAACTACTTAAGCCAGATATATTAAGATAAATATGAAGCTTGATCCGATAACTTGACAGATAAAGTTCAACTTGATAATGATTTTTCCTGACTTTGAATTTAAATTAAAGTGTGTCAACTCTTCAATTATCGAGGAAATTGAATATTGTTTTCGAACCTTCTTATATTCTTGATGATGCATTTCTTCTAATAAACCAATAAATTCCATTAAACTGTATTATCCATCACATTGCGATGATACATATAGAATGAAGAAAATCTAAAATGAATGAATTTCGTTAAAGTTTAATTCATGATTCATCTCCAACCTACAACGACCAAATATACCATACTCTTTCATCGTGTAATAAGTACTTGAGTGCATCCTCATGTCATTTGTGTACAGCTAGACAAATTCTTATCAGCAAACTATAAATATGAGAAGAAACAAGACACATGCTATCACAAAACGCTGACGTTCCGATATAATTTGACCATAATTCTCCTATGCAGGCAGCTAGCACATTTCCAGTTATCTTCTAGGAGAACTTGATGCAAAAATCTCGTAGAACACTCATGAAGTAGATAAGATTAGCAGTGACTTGAGCAAATAGGGGTTTGCTCAAGTGAACCTGGATTCTCCACTTGTGATGCAGTTTTAACAAACATCAGATATCACTTTCGTCTTCGTCTCTTGTACACAGTGTACTGTATTTGTATAATCTTGTTAAGATGCTATCACTCCACACAGTATAGAAACCCTATCCACTTACGGCGGCCCAGTAAATAATGTCAACTCGTTTATGATGCATTGCGACAAGCGATATCAAGATATTGTGAGTGTCGCTCCAGCAGCGAGATTGGGGGTCCACTAGCGTGTGGTCTGATAGAACGGCTTGCTGGCTTGTCTTGTAGTTACCAGATCACAAATCAGAGAGGTGGCGTAGGTAGCCTCTGAACAGGTAGATATTGCCAGCCGATCTACAATCTTCATAATGGTCCGCGGGTGGTGAACGCGCGCGAACCGATTGTTTTTATCACTTGAGGATCGTTAATTTTCTCACTTCCAACTGGATAATATTGCTCAATAATAATTTTACTGGAACTTCCAAAGTGATATTGATATTTTAACATTTCTATCTTTTTAAAGCTTGGTGAAAAGCCATACGATAGAAAACGTTTGGTGATCTTCTAAGTTATATTACGCTGATGAATGGATCATTTTTATCACATAACTTAAATTATTTTAATGTTGTTTTCCATGACGAAATACTTGTTGAGTATAAAAATAACTATTTTCCTCATTCCATAATTCATTTATTTGAAAAAATTCAAAGAGAAATACAGATAATACAATACAATAGGAGGAACCTGAAGTCCATTCAATTTCATTTATTTTTTTTTTAAGTTCAAGAGAAATACGAATAATACAATACAATAGGAAAAACCGAAGTTAGGCGAACTCATTTAAAATCGTGCTGAAAAGGAAGAAAAATTATCTCAGTATTTCATAAAGTTATTAACAGTGAAGAAAAGCTAGGAATATTGGTTTTTCGCAAATAGTAGAGAATAAGTATATTCCATCTAATATTCCAACTCGTTGATTTGATAGAATTGAAATATTTTTATCTGCAAATTATTTATTTCTAACTTTTCATTAGGGATTCCATGTATAAATTGGAATCATGTCTTCGAAAAATTAATGTGATATTATAATAGAAGTATTTGGTCTATTACATTCTATAATATTGTATTAAAATTTAAAAACAATAATTTTTCGAATTTGTAATTTGAATTTGTCATATATTTTCTTTTTTTATTAGCAGAATTTTAAGAAAACATTCAAGTTCAACTGAAATCCTCTGTTTCACTTCCGTATCGGACGAAATTGACAAGGAAAATAATTTATCTAGATTGTTACAGAATATAGAACGGAGCCGAAACAAAAGAAAAAACGAATTCTTCAATCATAATGATTGTAATTTCATGCAGAGTCCCAATTTGGAGGCGAATGAAGGGTGAATCGAGTAATAAAAGTTAATTGGAACCTGATTTCAGCGATCCTATCCGAGCGTCTTCGATATCTCAGTCGAGTCGGTTTCCACTCCCTCGCACCGTGCTACATCATTTGGACTTAATTACTCGTAATTACAGCCTACGCCTTTCTGTGGGCACCCTAGCACTGTAGTCTATTAGGAGCACACGACTCAGATGGGTTAATGTTATCACAGCTCTAAAAAACAATCCACACGACATCTGAATTTATTGAAAAATCAGGGAAAGGAACGCTGTTGTCAATTCACTTTCAGAGAAGCATTTCATGATCAAACTGAGACTGACCATTTATAGAATGACATGACTCAGATGGGTTTATGTTATCACAGCTCTAGTAAACCATCTTTACTCGAGTTAAGAAAACCTCACGATTTATGAAAACATGGCGATAACATTGGAAATCAGGAACATGACTTGTCAATGCACCTTTTTTATAAAAAAAGTGAGAATGGCAGTTAATAAAATCATACAAAATTTATTGAGAGCTTGCAGGTCTCCCGTGCTTCTCTAACTGGTTTATTAGAAACAAGATCTCCTGATTAAGTAAACATGTCATTCTCTTACATGTGAACAACATAATCTTACCATCAGGGATCTCTTTAGGGCCTGTGGGGACTAACTCACATTAGGTGGGAAGCGATTGATACTAAATACAAACCATCATTGTAAACTAATAGAACACAATAATTAAATGATGGATTGAATAGTAAAAATTCCACTAGGAATCATAACTCCGTAAAGTATTTCAAATTGTGTAAAATTCATGATTTTATAATTGGATATTTTCTACTTTGCCAATTTGTTTTTAAAATTCTAAAGCTATCATATAAGTTGATAGACTCTTTATCGAAAATACACTATTTTTATTTTTAGACAGTGTATTTTTAAAAATACATTTCTATTTTTAGACAGTGTATTTTAAAAATGTTCTATTAGTCTTTTTCGTATTTCGCATTTAATTGATCCTGTAAAGTGACCACGTTTTTCTCCCTTTTCCATCAAGGTATAAATTGATCCCTTCTGAAGAAGACTCTACTTCTGAAGAAGGGTCGTGGTTCCTCCCATCTTATCTTAAAATCTTGGCGAAACACCCTACAGCCCAGAACCCACCCCTTATAACACAGCCCAGGCCTACTAAACCCTCCCTCCACTCCACTACTCCTCATAAAACTTCGAACGACTCATCAAATATAGATTTATGAGGAATTAATCTTGGCACAATATAAAAACAAGTTTTTTAAGAGGCTTCTGAAAGTATAAGAATAATTTCGAAAGAAATATCCAGGTTTACTTTTCATAGCTCCTGCTGAATGATTCATGAGGGATTAGATCGAGTGTTGAAGGGTGGTTTACATAAATAAATCAACGAAAGAAGTGCTACTTGTATCAAAGGGCAAACATCGTTGTTTTAATTCTGGTTGAATTATAAAATGCAAAGTTATGGCTTCTTTTTAACTATGGCCAAGATTGACATTGTTAAAGAGGAGGATAGAGAGAAAAGAGAAACCGGTAATTACAATATTAAGGAATTGGGGAAAGATCGTGATTTGTTTCGTGATTGAGCAAAAATTCTTAAACGATAGGTGAAACCGATAACAATAAGAAAATATAACTGAGTGCAAAAATGACCACTACTTTTTATGTTTTTGTCAAGAAAACTTTGAAATTTTGACTAAACACGCTTCAGTCCTTGAGATTATTAAGAAAACATTAATCCCCTATCAAGAATATTGAAATTCGTAGTAAGAACATGAAGGAGGATGTATCTCCTTCCATGAACATAGGATATATATATATATATATAGATGTATCCTTCCCAATCCTATAGATATAGTTCCTCCTATAGAACATGTTTCTATTGGACATATGTATGATCAATAGAAACAGTTTATGATTACGAAAAGTTACAAATTCTAGTTTAAAGATCTATTATGAGAAAATTCACATTGCTAGAAGTTAGTCTGAAAGATTGTGAAGGTAAGCCATAAATATTAGGAATGAAATTGTATTCAGAGTAGGAGAAGATGGGACGGAGTGGAGATTAAAGCGGAGTTCTCTCAATCGAATTGCCATTCAACAAGAGAGCTTCTAAGTCCGCCAAATCTGTTTCAATACGTCTGAGTAATAGGGATAGTAGCGATA
This sequence comes from Laodelphax striatellus, assembly GCA_017141395.1. Taxonomy (NCBI): domain Eukaryota; kingdom Metazoa; phylum Arthropoda; class Insecta; order Hemiptera; family Delphacidae; genus Laodelphax; species Laodelphax striatellus. The sequence goes on along the minus strand of CM029536.1, from coordinate 18,532,474 downwards.
CATGTAATAACATTACAGATTGTAGGTCTACTATAATCATAAGATGTCATGAGAAGTCAATCATAAGATGTCAATGTCATAAGAATGGATTTGATTGAAAGTAATAAGTACGAGTTCAATATTGATTAAGATATGGAGCCGTAGCGGTGAAAAGTGTAACAAATATCTACGAAAGAATAAAGAGATAAAAGATAAGAATGTTGGAGAAAAATCCAAGTATTCATATGAAGGAGAATTTAATGAGGGAAATGGTCGAGCAGGAGAAAGAAAAGAAGACAAATAGTGAAGAAAGTGAAGGAGAGCCGTGAAGATTGTTTGAAAGAGCCGCGCTTTGGTGCCTAATTGACTGACAATGACCTCAGCACAGTCGTCTCTGGTTCATATGCTAAACGATTCAAAGTGCAGATAGGAGAAAGGAATGACAAATCGGTGTAGACGAGAGCTCTCTATATCCGTATGTCGACTATATCGATAGCATTCTGTCAACTGTCATCTCACAATCGAATACCACGATATCAGCAATTATGTGTCAGAAATTCATGAAAAACTTTCAAAGGAAACTTTGATAACTTTCAAAGAAACTTTCATTCTGATAGACTATTGAAACACAGGTAACTTGAAATTTTTTTAAATGAATTGTTTTTTGGCCCTGCCAACACATTAGTTAGCCTTACTGGCAGTGAGCCGCAGAAGACAGCAGTTCTCATCAGGCTTCAGTTTTTTTTTTTGTCTCAAAGTGACAAAAGTGAACTCAAAGATGATGCTACTTGAAAGGTTTGTTTCAGAAAATTGTCAATTACTGAATTAAGTCCAAGTACTATCTTCCATCCCCTTGAAGTATACTACCGTACTCATCTATCCAGACCCATTATTGTGAAGACATTGTCGTACTGAATTAGTTAAAGTGCTTGCCTCATTTATAAGAAAGTATTAAGAGTTCTGTCTGAACACAGAAGGCATCATGTAGTGATAGATTGAAAAACAATAAAATTAAGCCTGTTTACAGTAATTTATATCAATTAATACCAGACGAAGGATGCCATCCATGTAAAAAACACAAGATACCGAAAGGCTTGGTTTATGTTCCTCATTTCTCCGTTTGGTCATTCAAGTTTTTCTCTTATAAATCTCAGATCGAATCGACTCCTGGTATTTCTGCCAGTCTCTCTTCAGTTTCCTTAGCATCGATGGAATTCTCATAGCGATTGAAGAACAAATAACTCTCCAATAGGCTCACTAGCCAACGAACGACGTACAAAAGCGCTCTGAACTGAGTATACAGTCGATGGAAAAACATAGAACAGCCATTGCAATATTCCCTTATTTCGATGTTGTCTGATAATTCATTTTCACTTTTTTTCATTAACCTTTCACTTGTCACAAGCGTCACTCCTTTATTTTTCGTGTCATTTTTATCTCTACCATTACAGATTTATTTTTATAGGGCCGGCTCTGTCTTTGAGATCTTTCTTGGAAAGAATCTGTGAAAAAAATAATAAATACAAACAATCATACAACGAGAATATAATTATGATGATTTTATTATTATCAAGGAAGGACGATGTGCATTAATTGTGCAACAATTACACAATTATAATAAAAATGAAACTTGATCAATGAAACAAGATAGATCAATTTATTCCGCTAGAGTTTAGATGATTGTTCATAAAAAATAATAAATATTTAGATTTAAATTGAATGAATTGTTCTTGTATAATTATTGTTCTTATTGTTTTTGTTATCATTATACAATTCTTGAAACAATTTTCTGTACTGTGGTCAAGAAGGGGTGCAATAGAAACAACGCCTATTCCTATAACTTTCCATAGAGCTGAAAATAAAATGAAAAAACATCATTGACGCCGTTGTTAGAAAGCAATAAGGAAGGGGTTGGTGGGGGTGGGAGGAGCCACAAGACATCGAGGCCCATTCGAGAGTGACTACAAACTCCCATGACGACTATCCCATGGTCAGAAAAGTTATTAAAGCTACATCTCGATATTCAACATTGTTCGGGCCGATATGGTCCCGGGACGTAGGAGTTTTTGGTGGAAGGGGGGGGGGGAGGAAAATGAATCTAAAAGAAGGAGTGTAATTAAGCGACGACCAAAACCTACCCCCCCCCCTCACTAGAACACAAGCATATTCATCTCTCGGCTCTGGAGATTTCTTCGATAACAATTTTAATTTGCGGGCACACACGCCCCCCGAACTTGAGCCGCCTAAAAAAGTGGTTCCACTAGACGCGGCGTCCCCTTGCGTTCCCCTTGCGTGGGGGAACTCTCAGTTCACACGTACCAAACAAAGCCCGGTCAGACGGTGATCTCATGCTAATGTACTATTTATTGAAAGTTTGTAATCATAAACCGATGCATTTCATTGCTGTCAGAGGTGTGCTGCAGCCTATTGTGAGTGTTATGTAAATATTGTTCATTTTCATTATATTGGTACTGGATTTAATTAATTATTATACTACAAATTTTCACACTTGACAACTCGGTGATCTCATACGCTTTATGCTATTGTACTCTTTGTTGAAATTTCGTATGCATAAACTAAAGCATTTTATTATTGTCAGAGATGAAGCCTATTTTAATGCTATAATGTTGAGACTAGATTCAATTCATTACACTCTTCCAAATTCTTCTTTCCAGTAAAGTTCAACGCTTGATAATTTTCTATTTCAATTCATGGATTGGAAATAATGAGATTTTAATCAATCATGAACTGGAATATTAATGATACTTCAATTTTTAATGAAGAATTACTTCTATAATTCAATATAATATGTGTCATACAGATTAATATCAAGTAGCTATTGGAAAAAATCGGGACCTGAGTCAAGAGGAAAATTTTGATGAGCTCCGATTTGTTCAGGAGAGCAAGTTGGTTTGGAAAATGTTTTGGACAAACAGTATTCTTGATAATAAGATGAACAGTTCAATAAGGAAGCAGATTCAAATGGTAAAATACAATAGGAACAAGATTCAAAGTGACATAGATTTTGAGAGTATAAGCTGGAGCTTGAGAGACCATAATTTATTGACGAGTTGGAACTTGAGGGATGGTAGGAGAACGTGACAAAACAATGAGAACATTAGGATGCTCTAACTCCCTCTTCACTTGAGGGTATAATCCTCTTAATTTGAGGGATTATTGGATGCTGAAACACAGCTACAACGCAACACAGCACACAGTACGAGTGAGTTTTGGTCTAAAAAAGAGTTTTAGCAATTCAAGCAAGAAACAAATCAAGCTTATCCACTCAAATTTATTTACGAGAAAATTGAATTTAACTACATTAATGAACTAGGAAACAAAAAAGAGATACATTTGTTTCGCTAGAAACTAAAACAATCATTATGAACTTAATTTCATTCAACTCCATCAATTGAGAAGAAAACTAAAAGGCTGTTATGAATTTGTTCCGCTACTAATACCATAAGTAATTAATAATTATAATAACTAATAATCAGTCTTTAGATATCAGAGAATTGCTCGATGATGTACATTCAGCATCTGCTAGCACTAATTTTTTTATAATCCTCTTAACTTGTCAATATATCCGCTAAAACCAAAATTTTTTATTCCCTTTCACTTGTCAAAAACAAGAAATCAACTTTAGAATGTTCACCTGTTTCGGCATCCAGTGACGAAAGAGGTCGATCGAGGAGAGGGGGGTGAAGAGTAATGGGGTATTATTCGACGCTAAGGGAAGGGGCGGGGAGGAACGGGGATCAAAATGTAATTCCGATTAGAATTGAGCTGAGCTGAGCTTTGAGTGCTGGCCTAGCGAACCAACGAACGAACACCTAGCACCGAACGCGGGCGATTATTTTAAATTACGACCAATTTCGAGTCCGATGATCGCACTCGCTTTGATTCGGCCGAATACGCTCGTACCCCTGTTATTTGTTGAGAAAGAAACAAAAGGAGAACAATAAAAAGAAGCCATCGGTGGTGAGTACGGATATCTCTATCTCTCACTCCCTCTTTTTCTCTCTCACTCTCTCCTCTCTTCTCTCTCACTCTCTTCACTCTTCTCTCTCACTCTCTTGTCGCACTCTCTCACTCACTCTTTCTTCTCCCACTCACTCTTTACTACTCATTCTTCCCTCTCACACACTAACCTCTCTTACACTCTTTCACACACTCTCTCTCTCTCTCCACTGTCTTTCTCGCTCTCTCTCTCTCACACACTCTCTTTCTCACTCTAATTCTCTCACTCTATTATCCTCTCTCTCTCTTTTTCTCTCTTAAGCCGCCGAAAACATAGTTTGTCGTTTGTACTATTCTTGATCACAGTACTTCTCACTCTTTCCCCCAATTATCATCATCCTCTATTATCTCCATCACTCATGCCATTGGAAATCATCACCTGCATTCATCATGATATTATTGTACTGATCAAAGGTTTGACTGACACAAAGTCCACCAGGATGTTGTTGTACTGTGTGGAAACATTTAAGAAAATTTTTGAACCTGGTTCGAATACAGTTTGGGGGGAAGGATTTTGACAATAAAAACGGCCACTCCCGTCTTTCGGAGGAGACGAAAAGCCGTCGGTTCCGACTGCCTTAAAACAGTCGTCATCATCTCTCACAATCACTCCTCTCATTACCCACGCACAAGCCTAGAGCTCATGTGGACATCACCCTCAAAAAAAAAGAAAAAAGAATCATATTAGAGTAAAGTGATTGTAATAGAATCGATTCAATTGTGGGTATACGATATAGTCATGGAGCAATACTAATAAAAAGCCGAGTTGAAACAATCGAAGCTAATTACATTTATTGAAGCCGAAGTACAAGCCAATTTCCCCATCCGTTATCTCGTTTTAATTAAACGATCGATAAAAACGTATTCTCAACTGAAAGCAGTATTTGTAGGCCTGAAAATGAAGGATTGAATGCAGCTAGGAATATACCTTTATAAACAAAGATCAATACAGAAAATATATATGACAATCAATAGCCTTCTCATAGTTTAATGAACAGTTCATTTTTCATCATATTACATGGTAATGAATATGGTTCAGTTGGAATAAAAGTTCGGTTAGAATAATAGCTCAGTTCATTATAGTGGTGATATAGGAAAAGTAAGTAGTACTTTGAGAACTAGTTCTCTTATTTGTTAAAATATTAATGGAATATAATTGATAAGATCATCGTTAGCACAAAGATTTGTTAATACAACATTGAAATAGAGCTATTTTTAGCGTATCATGTGTATAGCATACTGAGCATTCCACATTGATTATTATTTGGAGAGAATAGAAGTTAAATTCTCCTTCTATACTCTGATCATTTTTACTGATTGAAAAGGTTCATTAAGTCTGACAATTCTTCAAATCAATTCTGTTTTGTTACAAACTCTAATTCTATTAACAAACGAGTATCAATTGAAAACAAAGTAGGGAATTGAATGTGATGTAGTTAAAGCTAACAAGCAACTGGGCTTACCCGATTCTGTTGGGGCAAAAAGCACATGTTTACACATATCAATTACAAAGGCTGAAATTTATTCAATGCGGTCGCCATGTTATGAGGAGGATTAGTGGAGCTGTCACACCGAGTAATGAGATTAATAACGGAAGGTAACCCGAAGGCTTTTGAGGGATGGTGGGGGGTTTGGGGGGTTGAGGGGTCACTCGCATCCCTTCCCAAGTCAAGGGTCACGTGCTGCTAAACTCCAAAAGGGATGATCAGGGTAGGTTTTAGGGTGGGGTGGTGTTACGGCCAGATATATTATTAGAGGGGTCCACTGGCTACTCGTCTGGCATAGCGATGACCACAATATTTGGAGTCCAGTTGCACCACGCCTAAATGCTACAGTTCTGGTCGATTTCTGGAACCAGACTATGGAAGTGAATCTGCAGAATTCTTGACACATCTCCATTCTGTATGTGATACAGTAGGTTTGATGAATATTCAGAGTATGGAAGAATAAAAATGATTTGTGAACTCGAAAATAATTTGAAATACATTTCACTGTGTAAACATTTTTTAAAGGAAAACCCACTTTTTCTTTCGAACATTAGAAGTGGTGAGTCGATTTTGTTGAATTAGGCTGAACACATATTACATGCAACACGATCATTTTATGTAGTATATATTGGTCAAATCAAAGACAATCCATGTTAAAATACTGGTTGAATCTGAAATGACCCCTGAAGTCTGAAGGGGAGAGAAGAAAGAATGTTGGCGAGCTCGGTATGAGACAATCGGTATTGCGTTGAGTTGAGAAAACAAATTCTTTCCAGGAGTCATGATTTCAGATTTAAGCAGTATATTGTCCTTGGTATGGAGAATCTTTTGTAGCATCACCTTGTCTCTCTTGCTTCGTGCCCAATCCGATCCGAATTCACAGATCAAATTTTGATTTATAGAAGCAAAAGATGGTTAGTTTCACGGAATTCTTATGGTGATAACCGATTGCATACCTGACATTGAATTGGTGTGAATGAGACAATAAGCGCCTGTGATTGAATATAAGGGAGAAATTTAATTTGGCAATAAAATAATTGCAATTCAGTAAATTTGATCATTTGAAAAATATAATTATGAAAATATAATTTAAGATACTCAACTATATGAGAATATTTAAAGCTTGTATTTTTTTTAATATAGAAGGTTTTTTTTAAGTTAGTAGTCTACCACAGAATTAAATTTAACCGCCAAAAATGATCGGTGCCGATGTAACGAGAACCAATGAACGAGTCTGACGTCAATATAATGAGTCATAATATGTTGGTTAAATTCAATTGGATTTTGAATATTTACGAAAATACAATAATAATAACGTTATATTACGTTGGTTAAACTCATTTGGATTTTCGTCCATCAATAATGTTCGTGTTACATTCCATAAACAAGTTTTGAGCAATTGTTATGCAGTGCAGAATTACCGTTTGAATGTCATCAAAACCATCATTTCGGGAACCAGTATTCGTTGAATGCGTTTCCGGGCATATCACTTAGGAATTATTCTGTGAACGTTATTCTGAACATGGCTATTAGACGAATAACAGTTTGTAGTTGCACAGATGCAGTGGGGGCGAGCTATATAGAATTATCAACTCTGCGGAGTGGGAGGGGGGGTTGAAGGGGGAGTATTCTAGTGTCAAAACATTTGTGAGCACCCGGGTAAAGTCCGATCACGTACGACTGGCACAGGTAAAAAATCGCACTTAGCCGTGATGCCAGACAATGGCAATGCTCGCAGACATACATCAAAATGGAGTGGAGGCTACCTGTCGATGGAGGGTGAAGGGGGACCATGAAAGGGGGAGGGGGATCATGAGAGGGGGTAAGCGATCGACGAGCGATCAATATGCCGGAATGTGGATCAAGACCATCATAGGATGGACTTGGATGGAAGACGACTTCTTGTCTCACTGACTGACCATCGACGATCCATCTACTTTTTCTTGTTTCTCTTCTGTTCTTTTTCTTCTTTTACTCTTCTTCTCCTTATTCTTCTTCTTATTTTGCTCCTCATCTTCTTTATTCACCTGTTTCCTTTCAATTTTCTTTCATCTATCTCTCATTGTTCCTTCTCTTTCTGGAGAGATCGCAGTTTCTGTTTCAATTCTTCAACCAATTTGGTATCTTCTTCATCTATTTGTTTCCCATTTTGTCCCTCTCTCACACTATCTCTCTCTCTCTCTCTCTCTCTCTCTCTGAACATTTTTAAACATCTACTCCTCTCCTTCTTCTACTGATTTTCTCTATCTTCAACGTTTTCTTGTCTGTCAGCTCCCTCTCACTCTCTCTCTCTCTCTCTCTCTTTCTCTCTCCCTCTCCTCTCCCTTGAGATAAATCAATTCAATTCAATTTTCAACATCTACTCTTTTCAATCTTCTTTCCTTCTTCAACTGAATTTCTCTATCTACTATTTTTCCTCATTGAATTTGAGCGGTAGACAGAAGTCGAACTTTAGTCCTAACTGCAATGTGGAACAGAATTCCCTTCTTACAATACCGTCCCAAACAAAATGATAATAGAGCCATCCTAACGGCCGTGAGTAGTGAGTGGAACGAACGCCACGTGACTATTAATAGGTTTTGACAAAATCGTACAACAATCTTTGTTGTCCTAGGTCGATACTAACTGGTCCTCCGAATTACGTACGTGACACGTCCCCCTACACACACCGGTAGACAGACCCCCCCACCCCACCCCAAACAAAACCGGTTCCCGTTTCAGTTTCAGAAAAATTTCGGAAATTAGCAAACCATCGACTCATTAGAATTCACCGCGAATCGTAGCTCACTCGCATTTCCTTATCCATTCTTTCTCTTCCAATATTTCCCTGGAAGATTATATTTAACCGACATCAGGTATTCTTCTCGTTGCGCACAGTTTAACTCTATATGGAACACAGCGGCGAATTAAGATGATGTCCACGGACTGTTACCGCCAGATAAATAATTCAGATCGGAAAATGGAACACGAGAATTATTATGGTCATTGCACAACAGTTACGGTGAAAACGAGCACTTCCAAACAAAAACATTGCTGTGTTTTGATTCCACTACAAAACTAATTCGACAAAATTCTTGGGGATCCTTGTATTAAATCAGCTAGGTTGAAAATTCTCAAGAGTCACTATTGTGATTGTAGAACTGTTCCATACTAATTAAAACGAAAACACTTGGTTTTTACCAATTCTACTACAGTATTTATTTGTGCCACAAAACCAAGGTGCTTGTACCGCTAATAAATAGTGGAATTGACGAAATCCTTGTGTTTTCATTTTAATTATTATTTCAGCTAGATTAAATCTGTTCGATGAAAATTTAGAAGTCCTGTAATATAGGAAAAAGGCAGACTCACGCAAGACTTATAAGTTCACCATCACCAACAACCGAAAGGCCTGCTCACAGCAATAATTATCAACTCTATCTAAATTGATAGAGAGATTTCCTAAGAGACAAAAACAGCTGTTGTATTCAGTTGCAGAGCTTTGAATATCGCACTTTGTTACTAAAAAAGTCGAAGTTGAGTCGCTGCCGAAATTGGTAGCTAGGAAAATGACTGTACCATTCTATTCATGTGTGTTGAGTCGTTGCCAAGTAAAGTCGTAGCAATATTAGGCAGCTAGGAAATCCGGTCTTCATTGATAACGAGTTTATACCTTCTCTTTGATGAAGGGATTAATGTTTAATGTCAATTAACGTAGAACTAGAAATTAGAAACAGTTCTAGGTACGGTACCTATGACTGAGCCTGAGTTTGAGTATTCTGCTGGCCTATAGGAAGTTCAAAAAAATTGTTTACAGGGAACAAATTCATGCAATTTGTACTGTAATTTCCCGAGTAATAAAAATACGCGCACACTCCTCATTCAACAATCTGCAATTGTAGCGATTCTGGAGGGGAATGGCCTACAATTTCTTCTTTTCCAAGTAATGTCCAGTCAATTAAAATTACTTTTCCGATATCACGTTTGAAATACTTCTTGAAGAAGTATGTTATCGTAATGCAGAGTAATTACAGACATCACGTAGTTGGCATTTATTAAGGTAGTAATTACAGTAATAAGTATCTCTCGGATATCTGCAGCCATAGTTGGTAGTTTCTGAAAGGAATTATCTAGTTACTTCATCAGGCATTCGATTCATTTAAGAATGGAAGCATGCAAGAAATTGGAGAAGTAGCTCCACCTCCCATACAACTTTCTAGCCATTCAGGAGTTGAAAAAATTTAATAACTATCAATCAATTGGGGAAGTGGTAGGAGAACATAGGGCAATCTCCATTCTACTAAAAAAACTGTGTGATATTATAGGACTGCACATCCCTTTCACTGAAATCTTATTATCCAACCAATATAGGAAATGTTACTTCAAATAATATTGAAATTTCTGCAGTAAATCAACTCCAAATTCATAATCTTAGAAATTCAATAGGAACTCAGAAAATTCAACATACATTCATTTCCAACCAATCATGATTCAACCAATTATGACACAGCTTTGAAAATTCATCTATTCATCAAATAGGCAGGTTAAACTGGAAACTTGAATTGAAAAGTGGAAAGTTTATTACGAGCTGATTCTAATAAATGTGAATTATTATGAAACTTCCAAATTTTCAATTAGGAATTCAATATGGGATGTTCAATCCGCTATTGATCAATTGTAATATTGATCATTATGAAACTTTGGAATGCTATGTACTGCAATTGAACGTAAACATTCATATCTCGAATGTTCACCCTTATTCAGCCTTCTCCATAGGAAAATACAATGTAAATTTGTTTGCGGTGCATTAGTAAATTTAAAAATAAGAGTAAAGATATGAATGAGAAATGACGAAAATATTTATAATATTCCACAGAATATTCTTTTTCTCTAATTTGTTTTTTTTCAATGTCACAGTATGATGAAATACTGTGCAAGTTATATAATTATATGCACGCAAGTTATAATATGTATGATGAAATACTGTGTATTGAAATATTATTCATATGTGTTATGGCTTGTATCAAGAATCGCAAAACAAGAGAAGAAATGCAAATGATTTAAATTTGAAAGAAACAAGAAAGAATTTTTTATTTATTTGTGTGATATTCCAGAACAAGAGTGAGGATTTATAAGTAAGAGATGAATTTTTGAAAGAAACAAGCTAGCAACAAGGAAGAAACCATTGCAGGGGTTTTGAGTGGTGTGTGATTCCAAGTGGGTTGGTACTCCATCCAGTCTCCACCTGCATGCTGGCTATAAGCAAGGATAATCCCTGTTATTAGGAAACTGGACGCCATTCTAAAAAGCCATATCACAAGCCTTCTCCTTCACTTCCCCCTCTCCACATCAGAACTCAGGCCAGTTTTCAGGATACAAATTATTCGAGAACAGCAGTCGACAAAGAAACCGATTCCTTGCTTTTTTAGGCATTGATTATCGGTGCATCTGGAGTTGTAATGAGCATTTTTAGCTATCTTGTTTCAATAAGTTGGAGTGCAGTCTGGTTTATGAATGAATAGATCTTTTTACAATTATTTATTCATTCAGTATTTTATTATTCTTAAATCCATTCAGTTTGTAAAATTTTCAAGAGATGTTGAAATATCATTGGAATTTGAATAACGAAGTTTGATGCTGTCCTTAGAAACAGTAGCAAATAAGAGTTTATTTAGATGTTATAGATGGTGTTATTTATATGGAATTCAAATAACGAAGGTTGATGTTGTCTATAGAAACAGTAGCAGATAGGAGTTTTTTCATAGGATAGTGGAGGTTAATAGTTTTTGAGTAAAAAACAGAAAAAGATGAAAATTATAGAAATAGTGTTGTATTTAGGCCTAGTAGTCTATATAATAAAAATACAAATTTTTGGTATTTGGAATTGAAAAATTTCCACGAAAACATCAATTTACAGAAATTGAGTACAGTAACCTAGGAACCATTCTCACGATGATTTATAGAAGGAGGCCCACTGGTTATTTATAAGTTATAACTACAGTAGAATATATAGTATAATATTTTAATATGATAACAATAACAAAAACTTAAAATCCATTTCCACTTTTTCTCAGATTCTTATTAGATTACAATATTTATTGACACTGCTAATCACTATTTCACTTATTTCTTCACAAATTTTAGGATAGTAAAGATAACGCCATTGTTTTCAATGGTATCGTTCAACAAAATGGAGTCTATTATGATGACGTAATGGCATCAGCCAATGAGAGCGCGTTATGGGCGTGGACTTGTTCCAAATGTCCTTGCACGTTATTGGTCGAATTTTTGTGACGTAAGATCTGTCAGCTGATGTTGGAATCCACCAATAAAGATTGAAAGTGGGCAGACTGCCTATTTCGTGATAATTCTGATTATTAAGTTCTGATAATTATTCTGTGAGAAAATGATTTTCTTTTCATTACATTGAAATTTGAGTGATTCAAATCGAAATGAATCTTTTGTTCCAAAAAGTGAATGTTGCATTATTTGATATAATTTTCAATCTGCAGAACTTGGAAGCCTAATTTTTAATACAATTTTAATTGTTTGAATCTCATACGTGTATTTTCCTCTCGGTTTTCGCTTTAAACTGTTTATTGTTATAGCTTCCAATTGGACACAGATAACTAAACAGTTGTTTCAAAAATGTTTCAGCACAAAGATAACATTTATACTATTCACACAAATAAATAAATACATTGTGGGGCTTTCCAAATCGTATATATTTTCTTTTGCATATAACTTTGCTATACCCTTGAGTAGACGTCTTTAAATTGTGTTTTTCAGTTCCATTCATTCATTTCTTATAACTGATGAGTTTAAATAGGAATAAGAGCCCTTGTTATGTTACCTAAAGAAGTCTGCTGTAGGAAAACATTGTTCCAGGAAACATTTTTTTCATGAGCTATAAAACCTTCGCTCTATATGGTCATAATCACAAAAAATGAGAGCAACTTATCGATGTGAGGGCGAAATCAATCTATATCAATCGACACAGACAACTCCACGAAACAAAGGGCAAAAAACTTGAGTTTCATCTGCTGTTGTCTCGCCCGTTTTTGATCGCGTTTTTCAGTCAACGATTGAAAATCGGAAACACAGGCCGACAATCATAATGGCAGTTGGTACGGGTTATAAAAGTTTAATGGTGTTGCAAGCAAATAATTAAAACAGCAACTAATTAATTGGCAAGATGTTGGATAGATATCAAGTGACGCGTGTTGATGTGATGCAATGCGATTGTTTCATCTTTTCGAGATGATCAATGTGGACGAGTTTTTCGATCAGTGGTTTACGGGGGAAAGTTTCAGTATTTATTTATCTGCCACTCGAGTTTGCTCTCGTCAGCTCGAACTTTTTCTGTGCAAATTTATTAAAGACCGGATCCGTTGCTCTGGCAAAGAATGAGATCCGATTGAATTACAAATGAGCATGCGCGCGCACAAAAGGAGGAAAAAAACTGCCGCTGAACAAACACAGTGGACGGAATCGATAGTCAATCGAAAATCGATAGAAAAAAGTCGATCGGTATGAAGATCGATCGAGTATTCAACTAGATCAGGGACGATGTACCTTTGTCTGGCCGGTCATGTCTGGTGGCGAACTTGTGGTATGCGATGGAAAAACTTGGCGGAAAACTTAGCCAAGTTCAGTATAGAATTAAGCGCAACTTTTGCAAATTAAGAATCAAGATGCAACTTCAACTGAGAAGAGAAACATATGAAAAATTTAATAATAGATTGAAGACGAGTTACATGTTGAGCAAGGCTCAGAAAGAGCTGTCAATTTATAATATGTGGAAGGATTCATTCAGTTACTGATGAAGTTTGAAAACTAAGTAGCAGAAAAGTTCAATAAAGTGGTACTTAGATCTTTGATTCAATTCAACTAATATTCAAAAATATTTAAAAATAATTATTCATTTTAATATTCGAGGGAAGGCCAGCCTCAAACAATGGTGAACAATATGTAACATTAACATCCACATTATTATATCTACATAACATATAAATATTAGTACAACAAATAAAATTTGATTCTATGTGAATCTTGGTGATTACTAACCCCAGAATGATAACAAATTATAAATAATGGTAGCAACGTGTACCACAATAATTATGAAATTCAGATGAACTCATCTTCAAGTCTTTACATGCACGTGGACTGGTACAACGCAGCATTGAATTGATCCTCATCTCTCCAGAAACAATCTCATTCCAGTGAAGGGTTTCCATCTCCGTGTCGGACGAACGAGATAACATTTCTGTGTCCTTTTCAGTTGAGGGTTTGCATTTTTGTCCGGCTCTAGCCGCGGAATGCCATTGTGCTGGCGAGACAATAGCGAATTAGCTGTGCACTTCATTAGGGGTCATCCGAACCGGGCCGATCGTCCGTCTTTCTTGTTCGACTAATTGGGTTCGCGGCTTTGCCGCCACTCAACTCTCACCGATGGCGATCTCTCACTCTCTCTCTGCAAGCGATGCACTTGGTCTACTTGCATAATACGCTCTCACTTACTTGAGGACGAATGCAGTTATTTCTTATTTTAAGTCAAAGTAAATAAATTTTTGCTCGAAATGTTTGCTAAGTAAGAAGGGAAAGTGGTTCATAATACTGTATTACTTTACTCATGTAGATAACAAGATATGTCTGAATATATTGATATCATATTTGAAATGAAGAAAATTAATAGGTTATAGGTGTCCATGTCCAACTTATAAGGTTCAATTCACACAGAAAAGACATTTGGCGGAAACTATTCTATACAATCAAATAGTCCAATGCATACCAGAGCATCTGCGCTAGGTGTGACTGGTACTATTTGATAGTATAGAGTTGAAGTTCATATGATCCATGTCCGCGCCACGTCTCTTCTGTGTGAATTGGGTCTAAGAATATAAACTATTCAGTATCAAGTTCAACACCCCTATACATTTAATATTCATTGAAGAAGAATATCAAAAGAATGCTGAAGATGATGAGAGGAAGATAGAAGGAGAGGAGGAAGTGTAAGGAAACATTGGAAATATGGATGGAAGCAGAAGATACTGCTTGAAGTAGTAAAGATAACAAAAGAGAATGAGATTGAGTTATGCTTTCTTTCCAAATTCCAATTCATTTCCTTTTTGCCACATAGAAAAAAAAAAATGAATCAAATACAGAATAAATTAATATCTTACGTACTAACATATTCAACAAAATCAGGAAAAACCTGCTTGGAACTGAAATGATAACCACTTATGTTTAGATAGATAGATAAATAGATAGGTAGATTGAATAGCATGATTACCATGTGTTGAATATGGTTTGACCAGTATTGTATTTCAACAGTTTCGAGTATTTCCATTAAAGGACGAACTAAGTTTTTTGTCCTATGATTACAATGTTTTGAATATGGTTTGACCAAAATTGTATTTCAAGTTTTTGAAGGACAAGGACAATCAAGTTTTTGTGTACGATATAAGGAAAGATTTAAGAATAGAGAAACGCCCAAGAATAACTTCAACTCCACTCCAGTGTCGAAGCATAAGAAAATTGTGGAAAAAATGGAAAGACTGGAAAAAATGGCTAGCAATTCCCGTGGAAAGAATCAAAATACCATAGAACACCGTAGAAAGTGAAAACGGAATGCAACAGGTGTACAAGACGGAGCAATCAGTGCAGAGGGCGGCTGTACAGTAATTACGCGCAGATATTACGTTTATTATTACCGTCGTCACTATTATTAGGAGCCCGGTCCCGTGTCTAGACACAGACATCGACGTGATTCGCCACGCTCTACCACGTGAGATCGGTCCACCACAGACGGCGAGTCGCCACGCTAACACACGCACGCACGCACGCACATGAGTCGCTAAAGTCACGATCACGTGACTCGTGCGAAAGATGGTCGGTCAACAATCAAAGAGATGAATGCAATTCTGGGGAAGCGTTGGAACACAGGGATATCACCAGCGGCTTGGATTGTAGTGTTTGAAGAATAATTTTAATTAAAGTACAGTATTGTTGTGGTTATCCATACTTTTTGTACTGTAGTAATTAATCGAGTGATTAGCTGTAGTAGAAGTAATAATAGTTGATAGTAGACTAGTAATTAAACTGTAATAACTAATATCTTCTTTATAGAAGTCTTCTTCTATACTGTATAGTGTGATATAAAATCTTCTTTTTATAGTTTGAATATCATTCTTCACATAATTCAAATGTAAATGTCAGCAAGGAGATACGTATATAATTATTTTATAACATTGTAGTACAATATTTTTGTGATGGAATTGTCGTATTGAAATGAGAAGTTGGAAATTAACTACCACAGTATTGAAAGATGACCTTAGGTTTTGATCTGGAGGGATGATTGTTGTTGAGGGAGGACTGTAGGAAGTATAATAAGAACTCTTCATAGATAAATGAAAAAATTGACTCACTTTTATCCACTTTGTACATTACAAATATTCAGTGGGCGACGTTGAGACAGGGTTCAAAGGATGACGTACTAGATAGAATGAATCGCTAACAACTGTTTATGAACTAATTAATAGAAAGAATATTACAATAATTTTTATACAATTCATGAACATGAACCATCGAACATCAACATGTTTATACAACAGAACAGGTTCAGGTAACATAATTATTCCCAAAAATACCAAATTCACAAATCTTCATCAAAGTCCGAATATTGAAATAGAAATCTATGAGTATTAAAAATGAAAATTTTTTATTGTGATAAGACTTTGCATTATCCGAAGAGTAAATAGCTATTTTCAACTGGCAATATTTGAGGTTTCATTGATCGAAATTTTTCAAATTAAACCTTGCGGTCCACATCTCATTCCCAGAGATCACAACTCTGAAACTGAAACCAATGCGGGGACGCTTCGGTAGCGTCCTTCAAAAAAGAATACCACAAGAAAGGATGAGGATAATATCATAAATATTGCATAAAATTATTGAGGTTTTCGCGTCGATGAACACGAACTGAGAATCAATCGACCAATCATAACTGAAGGAAGGATCCAACCCAAAGTAGATCAAAGAAAAACTATATTAGACCTTGTTTTTTACTTTTCTTTTCTCCAACCGCAGTCTCAACATTATCATTACTGAAGCTAGTTGAGTTTTTGTGTTGATTCACTACACAAATTGTTTCGGCAACCAATTTCATGTGTAGGAAATGATTCATCCTCACAAATTTCGTATCAGTGGCCAACATGATAGCATGCTCTTATTACCACTACCACATAATGTTTTGACAAAGAAACGACCCCGTAATGACATGATTACAGTATTCAGACAAACTGGTTTGTGATGTCAAGTTGAATCAAATTACACAGACCAACTTCGACTCGATTTGTTTCATTTGATAGAAAATCCGATTTTCACTATCGACGTCTAGATTTCAATTCAAGAATTCGTGAAAATATTGGATAAATACTATATTATAAAACTTCAAAGAAATTTCATTTATTCTCTTCAATCTCATAAGAGAAGTTGAATGAAGTTTGAAAATAAACAAAACTTTTAAAGTCCTTGTTCAACTCTAAAATATAAACAACATGGTTCAGATGAGAGCTTGAAATCAGAAAAAACAACAGCGGGTCTTATTAACATTGAATTACGCTAGTGTTATATTATAAGTAGCTGGAGCGGAGTAGTAGCTGAAAGATTTATTAAATTATTTAAAACCAATATAAATTAGAGCCACATTCACAGGCTTGAATAGTTCGTACACATAAGAAAAGTTAAAAAGATATAATCCCTAGCGCCCACTGAGGTGGAGAGGCGATGGCATGGCGGTGGCGTGGCAACACGCTCAATATAAGCATATGTGACTAAATGAAACAGTGCACATCACATCGATGTGCCGCGTTTCATTTAGTTTGGTATGTTTTTCATTTATCGTGTTCCCACGTCATCACCACTCCACCTCAGTAGGGCTCCACCTCGCTAGGGCTAAGAGATTCGAAGGCAAAATACTCTATGAGGTGCAAGCCAAGACAACCTTAGAGAAAAGGAGGGTGGATTCAAAAGGTACGAGGTTTAAGGGTGAGTTTAAAAATGCAAATAGTGTGATCATTGATAGATTAGAGTAAATTGAGTTCAGAACAGAAGCAGAAGGAGATGATCGAGAAATCGAGGGTTGGCCCTCACCTTTCACCCTCTGATAGAATTTGGATTTGGAAGGATCAACATGTATCCGATTACAAAATTTGTAGAAATTGAGTTTGGAGCCAAAAAAAGGAAGAGCAGGGGAATAACGAGGTGGTGTTGATGGGGAAGGAGGAGCAAGAAGGAGTTGGAGAAATACAGGGGCGTCATTTGGGGAGGGCAGATGCCCCCCCCCCTGATTCCTGGGTTACAGAAAATATTCTGTCCTAGCTAATGTACAAATGAGCATTTTATCCGGCAAATTAAACTAAAAATTTTAATGATTCAATATCAATCGTGATTCGTATTCTACTTACGGCATCATGTAGATTACTTTCTTCAGATTTTGAACGGAAGATGACAATATTCTCACCTGTTGAAACAAAACAAAATACGAATCATATCAGAAACTGTACAATCATGAGTGAATAATGAAAATCAGAAACTACTTTTCTTATTAGGAGCAATATTAAAATCTCAAAATGTTTAGTGATTCATTATAAATTTCTTGTAATGATGAAATTTTAAAATTCATAAAACAAAATATTAAAAAACCTTGAAGAAACACCAGATCCCGTTTTCTCTAACCCTTTGATGTGACTACATCCCCACCATAAATTCTTCACACATTTTTTTGATTATTGAATGAGATCAGTCTCCTTTGATGACGATTTTTCATGTTGATAACAAAAGCGTGTGTCTTTAGTCACGGCGGCGTGTGTTGAGAGAAGAATAGGCGTCGAGATATGTCGCGAGAGAGTGAGAGCGACTAGGAATACGAGAGAGAATTTGTTGCTGGTAAGAGAGAGAGAATGAGTGAGAGATGATTAGTAGAAGAGAGAGAGTGATTATGAGAGAAAGAGAGAGAGAAGGAGAGTGTGTGAGATGGTGAATCAGAGAGAGAGAGAGAGACTGAGAGAGAGACGAGTAAGAGAGAGTGTGAGAGAGAGAGTGTGAGAGAGAGAAACGCAACTGAGTGATGCGGCGGTGTTTAGTTCAAAGCTGAGGGTAAACAATGGCACTGTTCTAGGCTATTATCAGAATACAAACATCAGTCAGTCACCTACTAGCCGTCTGCAGACTTCTATCCTTCCATCTCATCCTCTCATCCTCAACTTCTTCTTTAGCTTCTTCTTCCTCCAAGTATTCTATCCCATCCTGCTACTATAAATCCTCCACCTCCCCATCATAATCATCCTCCTCCTCATCATCCGCCTTCTCTTCATTCTCCTCCTCCTCTTCCTTCACCTATTCTACTCCTCCTCCACCTATTCTCATCCTTATCCTTCTTCTTCTCCTCATCATCGTCCTTCTCCTCCTCCTCCTACTCCTCCTTATACTTCTCCTCTTCGTCGTCTTATTCATCCGCATTTCTTATGATCTTTTCCTCTGATTTTTTGAATACCTTCTCAATTTCCTTCATCTGTTCTATCATTCTCCAAGACCTTTCTCTTCTCCACCTTCTCCAAAACATTCATTCCTTCTTCTTGTTTCTTCTCGTTTAAATTCCTCATTCATTAAAATTGGTCCAGTTTCTTCTCATAATATTCCTCTTCTCCCCTTCTTCTTCACTTTTTCACTTCTTCTTTTTCCACTCCTTTTCCTTCTTATTCCTTATCATATTTTTTCATCTCCTTCCTGCATCATCTACTTTTCTTCTTTTTACCTCTTTATTCTTATTACTCCTATTTGCTCTACTCCTTTTCCTACTTCTTCCTTCTCATATATTTCTTCACCTTTTTTCTGCATCATCTACTTTTCTTCTTTTTACCTCTTTATTCTTATTGCTCCTATTTTTGTACTCCCTTGTTAACTCTTCTTTTTTCCAGCCGTTTCCCAATCATCGTCTTTATCACTCATTTCCTTCCTCCCTTTCCACTATACACCCCATTCTTCTCCACCTTCCTTCTCATTATTCTTAACTTCTCCTCTTCCACCTCCATCCCAATCTCTTATCTATTCTTCTCTCTTTCTCTACTTATCTTCCCCCTTCAATTTACTCTACACTTGTATCGTTAATGTTGGACAAGTTCATATTCATCACTAGGAATAATCAAATTCAGCCACTAGAGAGGTTATTATTAATCTTATTAGTATTACTCTTTATTAATCGCTCTCATTTCAACAGACAGTCAAATTAAATTGCAGTCATACACATACACATTAATCTGATTGAAAACCTGAATTCAAAAAACCATAACCAACCCATACCAGACTAGAATACAAAATCTGAATTCATGTTCAATCAAAGTCAGTGGTACCTGTCTTAAAGGGGTGCCTTCTCCTATGTTGCCTAATTTGTTCACAGGCACCACACCGTTCTAGTGTATTACTATATTACTCTTCATATTACTATTCAAATTACTATGAGTATTCTATGCCATAGTAATGCGCAAATCCATCTCTTCTAGTCCTGTTCCTAATGTAAAGACGAACCAGCTTGAGACCTCATGCAGTCTTTAAACATACGCACCACCCCCTGTGTTTTAACGACACATCATTCCAGTAGAATATTCAATATGCCTCCTATTCGGCATCAAGTGACTGGCTCAAAGCGTTACTGATTATCCACTATCTATAAGACGCTGATTGATTGCTAAACTGCATAAATGAGAAATCGAGCTTCATCTGATGAGTTGGGCTATGAAAGATTTGTTGGGCTCTTGAAAAATTATTGTGTTCGTTTAAAATTAACTTTGGTGGAGGAACTTTGAGTTACTAAAGACAATATTGTCTTGAGATTATATGGATAATATACATTTTATGTACATGTGAACTATTTGTATCACTAGAGCAGTACGTGCGTGATTACTGCTCCGAGAGAAACAGTTTTTCAGGCTGACTGACGGATACTTTTTCAAGTAAGATTTTCTATGGTAAGTATTATTTGTAGTTCACAAGTCAAAATTTTTTTTGAAACAATAAACATTTTTAATCAAATATCAAATCATTTCCAAAACTTTTGCATACATATTATCTATGAATGCAATCATTCTCTTCTTAATCCTGTTACTTGATTTTCGTTACAGACATTGAAGTGGAAAAGCAAAATAATAATCAAGAATAAAATCCCTGAGGAAGGACTTCTTCAACAATTGATGAATAAGTAACAAATGAATCTCAAACTTTAGAAAATAGCATCCTATTAGAGTCCCTGGAGGTGGAGGTTTTAGTTTCGAACATGAGGAATCGAGAACAGTTGAACTATTCGATTTTTCCAAACCAGCGATTTTTCCAACAAAACATTGTTGTAGAGATTCCATAATCCATGTAACATTATCATCATAAAAAGTATTAAATTGATTTTTATAGTGTAGATTAGATTTAACAATTGTAGTAACGATTTTAGTCTTCTAATATTTTGTTGACTGTCTCCTATATCATCATGAATCGTGAAAGTTCTGAAGGTATGGTAAATGGGGCTAGGTACGATTATAATAGCAATGTCAGACCTCCAGTATTTTATCAAGACCCTGGAAGAAAAATCCCCCTAACCAACAGAAATCGGGAGAGACTTTCCCCTGAAGTTTGGAGGCATATATTTGACAACGCAGGTGTCACTCAGAATATCATGTAAATCAGAGCACCGCGCGCGATCTTGGTTATTAGATACGGCATCAATCATCATTTCCCCATTGGCCACGCATCACACCTGAACTGTAGCCTCACGAAAACGAAAGACTTCACAAGAAATAACCAAAAGAGCCTGATTACAAATCCCGAGGGTTGTACATAATGCATAATACTTACCGACTAATAACATATTCATGCCAGTGCGGGGAAAAGACGTTCAAAGAGAGGGTGATACTCTTCGAAAGAAAAGGGGAGGGGGATTCTTCTTTTGATTTTTCTCACTTCTTATTATTCTTCTTCTTACGTTGAAGCTGTTAAGAAGAACTCTGACAGAAGGAGAATAAAGAGAAACACAGATGAGGGAGGAAAGAAGAAGAAGAAGAAGAAGAAGAAGAAGAAGAAGAAGAAGAAGAAAGAAGAAGAAGAAGAAGAAGAAGAAGAAGAAGAAGAAGAAGAAGAAGAAGAAGAAGAAGAAGAAGAAGAAGAAGAGAAGAGGAGAAGAGAAGAAGAAGAAGAAGAGGAAGAAGAAGAAGGAAGAAGAAGAAGAGAAAAGAGGAAGAAGAAGAAGAAGAAGAAGAAGAGAAGAAGGAAGAAGGAAGAAGAAGAAGAAGAGAAGAAGAAGAAGAAGAGAAGAAGAAGAAGAAGAAGAGAAGAAGAAGAAGAAGAGAGAAGAGAAGAAGAAGAAGAAGAAGAAGAGAAGAAGAAGAAGAAGAAGAAGAAGAAGAAGAAGAAGAAGAAGAAGAAAGAAGAAGAAGAAGAAGAAGAGAAGAAGAAGAAGAAGAAGAAGAAGAAGAAGAAGAAGAAGAAGAAGAAGAAGAAGAAGAAGAAAGAAGAAGAAGAAGAAGAAGAAGAAGAAGAAGAAGAAAGAGAAGAAGAAGAAGAAGAAGAAGAAGAAGAAGAAGAAGAAGAAGAGAAGAAGAAGGAAGACGAAGAAGAAAAAAGAAGAAGAAGAAATCCGTAGAAGAGTAGAAGGAGGCAAACCAAAAAGAAAAGAGCATACAGGAAGGAGACTAAAATAAAGAAGGCATAACGTGGAGGTAGATTGTTCTTCTCGAACCCTCCCCAGTCATCATCTAATTTGAATACGAATTGGATGTAAATAGTAATGTTATACATTGAGTGACATAATATATTTTTCTTCTCTTTCCTCGGCCCCAAATCTACAAATGGTTATCACCGCGGAAGATACTTCAGAGAATTTGAAACATATTTTGTTCCTTTTGCTGCTTGCGTTTATTCAAGGGATGTTTTTAGAGATAGAAGATTTGATCATTAATTTAGTTAAGATTATCTAGTTATGTGCTAAGGTGTTTTCATCACTTCTTATCGCGATTAATTTGTGCATTATCTATTTATTAGAAAATACATGGTTGTGTCCTATGAAGCGCACATCTTAATTCAAATTCTGTAGCGACATATTTCAATCAGATATGATCGCTGCTGGCCAGATCGTTTGCATGTATTAAAATCAATACAAATTTCAATTTCTTGAAAGCAAATCAATGTTACCGGAATTGGATATAAGAGATCGGAGAGATTAAATTATTAGTACAGTTTTATTGAGGATGGATAAAGTATATTAGAGAATATTTCAACTATTATCTGACAATCACGATCAGACCCAGAATAATGAGATAATAAATGACTCAAGAACTTGCATAAGACATATAATACCTATGAATCATTATTTCGTCATACATTGATCTCGTTCAAATTTGAAAGAGATTCAAAAGATCTGAAAATTCCATTCTAAAATAATTTATTCCTCATTATTTCTTCACAAATACGCTATCAAATATGTCTAATGCCCGGTTTTTCAGTCGTTCAATAAACTTATTGAATCGATAACTTTTTTTGCATTTGAAAACACCAATCAATAACAATAACCAATGTTATTGATTCAATAGTGCTATTGGATCCATAAACTGTCTATTGAGCGACTGAAAAACCGGGTATAAGTATTAACAAATGAATCAAAGAGTAATAAGAAAAAGAGAACACATTGGAAAATTGAATTTGAAAACAAGATGATTACAATAAAAAACATAACATGCAACAAATTCAATGGAATCTAATAAAAATTTATGTATTTCATTCCATGATCTATTTCCGAATCTAATTTTCAACTCAATCCAATTCAAGATACAACTCAATGTTAAGATAAATTATTTTACAAGATAACGGCTAATTCATATAATATCAAAGCATACTTCAAGAAAAGGAGAATAGCGTATAATAATATAGAGCACGTAATATCTATATTATTCTATACATGGAAGTTATTATATCCATAATACAAAACATAGTAATATTGGGTGCTTATTATGCCTAGCTCGGTTACCAATCACAATAATGATTGGTGGAAATGCGCTGTGAAGAAAAAGAAACAGAAGAAGGAAACAAATAAAAAATGAGTAAGCAGTCAGTGGATTGCAAAAAGTTGAGAAATTTTGCAATTGACCGGTTAGTCCAGACCAGATCAGCCGGCACTCGTATTCCACAGAACACCCCCGCAGAATCATTACAGCCTCTATTCGAATTTTTTTCTGGAAGATTGCAGCCAAATTTAAAAAACGATCCTTCCTCTTACAACGATCATCGATGCTAGAACCTCGCTGAACTTCAAAAATCGCTCCAAAAATTCTTAATAATTACTAAGTTCTTTTCCAGTTTTTCGTCAATGAGTTCGTGGTGATAGATTGTAGCAAAGACAATTTGAATACTTATAAGTTATTAGTTATCTAGTTACTTGTTACTAGTTGTATATAAAGAATACAAATAAGTTAGATTGTCTTTGATTGTAGTGAGAGGCGCAAAGTATTCGTAGCTAAACTACTAAACTTCCAAATCCATATGAATCAAAAATGGAATATTCTCCTAATTGATAAACACTCGATAACACTGTCTATGTTTAATTAATGGTTGGAAATTGTGATGGTCAACTTCGCTGTAACTAATGGACAACAAGTCTAGAAAAACTTGGGAGAACTTCACCACAAGTGAATCCTTTACCAGAAACTTTTACTCTCAACTGTTAAATTCTAATTCTATTACACTCTAAAAAAAATTACAAACTCTAAGTTATAAAAGATCATCTATCGATTTGTCGACTGACTTCCGAAAACTTAACTCTGATGCAAAGCTTCTCCATAATTTATATAATCATATCCAATCATCCAAAACGTTGGCTATCCAATGATAATAATAAAATAATAATGAATCTAAAGGATAATTCTCGAATTGTCTACAAAATTTCCGAATAAACCTGATAGCATCCGCCCGCCGAAACAACAATCAGACCCAAAAAACCTTCCTTAGCATACAGCTGGACTGATCGGGACAATTTTTTGTTCAATATAATTTTTCTTTCGATAATTACCTTAATAAGCCTACGATCATTTTCGGCGGACGGGTTGCCGAGTTATATAGTTATAATAATGATGACCGGGGCATTAAACGTTGTTTTAATCGCAACCTATGGACGGTGGGTGATAGCGGGTGTGTATTACGATGGTGGGGGGGTGGGGGTGAGGGGTAGGAGGCTTCCAATCAGTGAAAGTGTTTACCGGAGATTGGTATTTCGGGCTGGATATAATACCTTTCCACGGTGGTTGGCTGATAATGAAAATTGATTACACGTTTTTTGTGGGACTAAGCCGCCAGACAAACTCCTGCACTCGATGCCTGTGGGAACGTTTAAGCGAACTGGACGAAGAAAACGAATAAAATAGAAAAAGAGCACGATAGAAAGAAAAACGAAATAGACGCAATCGATTAAGGCCCATCTCCTTAATAAGGAGCGGCCTTGTTGCTGCAACTTCTACTATAAATACGCCTGTCGATCTCTATTCAATACATCGTCGCTTTTCTGTCTCACTCTCTCTCTCTCTCACTTAATTTCTCTCTCAACCCTCAAACACATAAACCATTCATCAATATTCAGATAATCATAATCGAACCACACCATGCTAACTCTATCCTCCCCTGAAGCTTTTATTTCTAATAGAAAATGTAAAACTTAATATTGACAAGTTATTCTGTACTTTACAGTTGAATTTTTATCTGAAAATTATTTACTGAAAATATTTTTAAATATAGATCTGTGATAAAATATGTAACGGATGCAGTAAGTATAAGTAATCACAGAAAATATATTTAAACAAGCTTTCATTTGTAAAAAAACTTATTATTGGCAAGGATCTGATGTCGTAGGTAGTCTGTGATTTGGAGTTGAAGTTCTGTCCTAAAATAATATACTGTGAATACTATTGATTTAATAATAGTAGATCTTACTATCTGTCACAGTATTTGTAACAGATGCTGTATAATTATATAACCAAAGACAACCATTATACTTACTAATTTTAAACTTGAAACGTATAAAACCTAGTCATCTCACGTTATTTTGACGACCGTTTCGTCCTATTGTTGGACATCATCAGACTGACTGAAAAGGTCGCGACAATAATCAAATCAAATCATTCCATTGCACAAAATAATATACAATATTGTATAATATTATATACAATTGAAAAATTCTAGTACAAAAGACTCTTTTCAATTTTGTGCTACACGTTGTCTAAAGTAAACTTGTACGCCGACGTGCGTTCAATATAATGTGAGTTGATTAAGTTTTCTGCTTTGAAATATTGAAATGGGTAGTATGCTACATAGTATTCTTGTTGCTTAAGTCGATGTTATTCCAATCCCTCATTTCCTGATAAATCCCAAGTTAAAAATTAACGAATTAATGGATGGAGGAGTGAGTAGTTGTGTTTGTGATTTGCTTTGTGTGTTTTAAAACAGTTGAACTAATTGGATCTATAACGTCATTGGTCCATATAGCATATACAAAATAATTTTATACTCTATGTTTTAGTCTACACTCCGATTCTCAAGAAACTCCCAAATCTATATTATAAACTTCAAAGTTTATAAATATTATAAAACTTCTATACTAAAAACCTCCAGTTCTATATTTCCACACTACATAATTACACTTGTTGTGGCCACTAATCAGGAATTATTACAAAATAAAAGAACAATTTTTACAGATTACATGTGGGTTTATGAACAGGAACAATCTGAAGGCTACTAATATCACAATCTGAAGTGATTTGCTTTGAAAGACGACTACATAAATATTAGAAAACCTATTTGGTTGCATTATTAAAGAAATTGGTCCGAACCAGAAACAAGCTAAACAAAACATTTTCAGAGAGTCATTAGCCGAAGAGGCGCCACTGGTAAATAATGAAGACTCCCTTATGTTCCTGACTAGTTTTTGATAAATAATCGCTCCCCCGTTCAAGCAGTAATAATCAGTGACCGAGGAATCGATTAAATTGGTAGTCTATGTGTCTGTCGAAAATTTTCATATAATAATCATAATCATAAGGAAAATATAGAGATTCCACTCTTATTATAAAAGCGGTACGGATAAAATCTATAGTAGTACCGATCTTAGAACCCCAGCATGTAAAACCATGAAATTTTTTAATTTTCATATTTGGTAACAAAATTGGAGCCTGAGTGGATTATGGAACGTTATTTTTTCATCGAAGTAATCACAGCTAAACATTAAATCAATACATAACGTTCCTCAATATAATATTATATAACAATAATCCCGATTGTAATTTACTAGGTGGGTGTAGGCTTCATCAATCACTGTATCTATAACCGACTACCATAATAAGCAAAGAACATATTATCATGCTTATAATAAGCAGAAATCAGAGATCATGTATGGACGGTTAACAAATTAAGTTCAATGGAGAAATAATGAATGATTATTATTAAGATTTTTCGATTCAAATAAGGAGTGAATTATCCTTCTCAAATATCGTACTACGATCAATTGATTAGTTTTGGCTATGTTAATCGTTGCAAGCAAAGACCAAATTTTTGACAATTTTATACAAATAAGTTTACAAGACAAAGCCAATGGGCTTAATCCTCCAATTAATGTTTGGAATAGTCCAATATCATCTCTGTAATAATTTCAAAACTAACAAAGATATACTTCTCAAGTTGATTTTAATTTTTCCAAAATTTTGCCATGAGGCGATTGAGAATGTAATAGTATTAAAATTTCAACAAGTCTACTTTAGGACTTATATTTTTAGACTTTTTTCAATTCAGTTCATTTTATTGCCAAAATTAATACATTAGACCACAAATATTTGAAATAAATTTAATTTATTTATTCATTTATCAACTGATACAGACATCAAAATCTTAATATGGTTTAAGAGGGAAAACTCAGGCTCAGCCCTCACCGTTTCCCTCCCGAATTTTGATGAATAAAATAGTCCAAAATACGGTTATGATTTCAATTTTCAATAAAGACCATTCATGAAACAAAACAAGACATCTACAGTTATTATTAACATTCCTCCGATTTTTTCGTTTCTATATCACCATTAAAAACAATGCTACATAAAACTATAATGGTTACGCCTGAGACATATTAGTCGTAATTGCCATTCCAGGTCGAAATCCCAGCTAGTTGCAGTCCGTCAGAAATATAGGAATAAGAAAAGAGAACTCAAAGACAGTGCTGAAGTATGATGATAGGTATAATACGCGATATAATAGCAGTTTTTATTGTATATTACTCATTTGATTATGACAGATGTGACTTCACCACCATGCCTGGTATTCTTTCGTTTTGTATTCTCTTTCGATTCTTCTCTTTCTCTCACTCTCTCTTACTCTCACTTGATAGCCGGCTCATTTTCTCTCTCTCTCCCACTTTCGGGTTCAAGCCCACAGCCAGGGTGCGGAAGGTGAATTAATGTGTAATTATAGGGCTGGACCGTACCTAGATTACAGAGCCCCTTTGGCCACACACAAACACGACGACATTACACTAGATGGAATTGAAATAGGAAAATCTGAGATCAGAGGGGCCAATCTTGACCCGCACTGATTCACTCCCGAAATTAATTTCCAGTTTTTTTACGTATCCACCGTGAAAAACAATGCTACAGCTCCAGCACTTGCAGAGTTTCCTCAACAGAACAACTTTACTGTTAATATTTCACTATAACTATTACTTACTTACGTTACTATCACTTTACTATCAACTTTACTGTTACTATTTCACTATTACTATTACTTACTTACGTTACTATTACTTTACTATTATCAAATATTTAATTAGTTGAACAAATATTGTATTCACGATACATGAAAGAACAGAAATATAATGTCAGTATGATATATACAGGTATTTCTGTAATAACAACAACTGTTCAAAGTGTATTTGTTAAATTCATGACAAGTATTACTCAATTTAGAAAAAAGATAGAAATAACAAAATTATTTAGTCAGACACCAAACTTCTTCTATTCCTGATATGAGCTTAGAATTATTAGTCAAATAAGATAGTCCAAATATTGAGGTTATGTCCAAATTACCGTTTTCAGCAAAGATTACTACTTCCGAAAAGTAAAACGGAAGTAAATTATCAATTTCGACAGCCATGACAAAAACACCTATTATGTGATTACGATGTCTTGTCTGAGGAATGAATATTCAAATTTATCAAGATAAAAATTTCATGCTTTTCTTGACAGTTTTCAACGGATGAAACAACGGATGAATTTGTGTGGTCTGATATAGTCTGTGATTCAACTCTTGCTAATCTTGCTTGAATAAGTGAGTAGATTGTATTGATAAAGAACTCTTCCTAATATTGAAACCAAATTTACCTCAGAGATTAACATATTTCTGACTTCGGAAATACTAGTTTATCATAGATTTTTTCCTATCAACAATAATTTCAACAATATTTATGTTTATTTACCTGGATACACAAGACTTAGTTTACAATGTGAGCAAACAAGTTGTCTGAATCTTTCCATAACCGATCTTTGTGCAGCTAGTGAAGGTGTGTTGTATCTACAAAACTAATAATATATCTATATTAATGTAACTTATATATTACCAGAGCTGAGGTCTAGCATCGTGTTCAGAATGCATTAATATCCTCCGATGGGGTTTTACTATACGATCACTGACAACTTACTGCCTTACCTATAAGCAGCATAATGTGAGCATCGTATATATTCTACGTCATCTATACATTGCCGTAAAGTATACGGTTATATATCTCTCAGTTAACTTTATTAGCATATTTATTATTGGTCGTTGATCCGTACTTTCTGATTTTTATCAGTGTATATTTATCATGTCGTCAATTGCATTACTTTTACATGATATTTGTTCTTTACCTTCCTGGAAAACCTACACTGACACCACCGGTATTTATCTGCTTGGCTATCAATTGATACATTGTATTCTACACTAGCTGGGTATTAATTTGTGGCTTGTCTTTATCTTGTATCTATAAGTAGAGAAGGCGTAGGCATTTCTATGGCGTTAGAAACAGTGAAAGGTGTATTTATTGTCTTTAGATTAATTTTATGTTATGTTGAAGTTCATTTAATGAATCCTGAAAGTTTCTTAATCAGGACAAGAATAATGAAATAAGAGGACAAAAAACTAGATAATAAACCTACTTTTTAGTACCTGTTTCAAACTAATCTACTTTTTAATTAATCCATCTCATAGTTATGGCAAAAAAAATTAAAATTCAATCAACAATGATAGTGAGCGGGATAGTTTCAATTCTCACCTACTTGTGCAATGTAAAATTTGATTTTACAATGTCAGTGTTAAAAAATATGTGATGTCCAAGAAGATATATTTTCCTCCAAGCTGTTGACATACTTGTGTAATGCTACTGAGATGATGGATGATTAATGCTCTCAAATCAAATTTAAAAAATTATCATGCACCCAATCTTCGTACTATACTCTGGTTAAAAGTTTGATCAGTGGAGTGACCTGTATTCAATATGAACAAGTGAAGAGAATGCAACAAATGAGGAATATCGAGTTGTACTGGAGCTCAAGAACAAACCGCCCAAATAACAGTAGTTTACTTTGCATAAGAAAATAATTTAGCCACTTTCTAGGAGCTCCAATTCTTTTGTTACTTTATTTTCGCTCATTTACCCCATTGTGCGTTTTACTTGAACAAGAAATCACGAGATTACTTAAAAACAAAAAGCAGCTAGCTAAAGGTAAACAAACTGCGACATGAAATGAAAGTGAACACGTGATTTCCAAAACAATAAGGTTATTTGAACCGAACAATAGGTGTGACCTCAACACGATCAATTCCATTATCATTCGAAACTTATTCAAACAAATCACCATTGACTGTTGTCACAACCAGGACAATATAGAAAGGGAGATCCAGGACTGGAGGAACAATGATCAATTTTTCGCGTGATCACATTGGAGCAATTTAATTCTGTAGTCTTGAATAAGCTGTTGATGAATACTAATTTTACTTCGAGACAGATTTACACATCAAAAAAGCCGCATTTCACAGTCAGTTAGTCAAAAAAATGAAAGTAAAGGATTTGTTATTAGAGTACAGATGAATAAAAGGGTATTCATCAGTCAAGTTCGATGCTGTTCACAGATCAATCGTCACATATTAGTTAGTTTCATCAATACAAAGACAATATTATATTCTTAGTTATATTGGGCCAATTTTGATGCGGTTTCGCCAAAAGAAAGATTAGCAATCCTTGATGTTCTGGTTTCAATAGTGTTTTGGAAAAAATAAGATTAAGGTGTAAAAAATTTAAAATAATCTCAGCGCCATTTCTTGGCTTTCATCGTAACTGCTTGGACCTGTGTGCTAGATAGAGTATTGAATAAGGAGCCAAGTATGAACAAAGCAAGCGGTTTTAAATTCACTCTAGTTTTAAAATTAATATATTTAATATTGTACGAGTTCAACCCGTGCAGCGCAAAGCGCCGCTCACTTGAATCTTCTAAAATTCTTAGTTTTAAAATACAGTAATAGCTATTATTTTGACTATCTGCAGCTGACAGCAGCCCAGTCGTTTCAATGAAATCCTACCTTGTACAGTGATTACTGGTCACTGTACTACTTTTTAAAAAACTTTCTCAGCTCTATCTAAGAATTTAACAAACTAAACTCAATACATTTAATAACTTGGTACATTTTACGCCAACAGATAGTGCCACAGAAAACTATTTGATGTTTTTATCAAAGTTCTCCTATTTAAAATGATTGTTTTTTAAAAACAAATACAGCCTGCCAAACTTCGATTTTCTATCACAAACCGCATCAAAATCGGTCCACTCAATCTTATCCACGAACTTTCAAAGTCGGACACAAAATTATTTTCATATATTATAAGAATGACTTTGGTTGATTCATCAAACAATAAGGACCAACTTAAAAAAAAATAGTTAATAAAGCCTTTCACAGTAACAACTCCACACTGCAACACTTAGTAATGAAAAAATTGAACCGATTTCGAGAACTGTAAAGCACTTCATAATTTACCAGCTTATTAATTGTTGGAAAACATTGATCTTAGCTAAAAAATCTAATCGAGTGTTTTCCAACAGTTCTTATGTTCTATAATGTTCTAATCGAATTTTCTCTAACAATTCTAATGTTCTCTATGAACTCCAACAGAACTCAACATCTACATCGAATGAAAAAACCTCACTGTAACAATCAGCAAATTGATAGTCTGTATTCGACACAACCGTTGCACTTGAAATTTTATGGCCTTCCAGTATGCAATAAGATTGGCAGTTCAGTGATTGAAAAACGAGTGAGAGATCGTTTCTCAGTCGAGAAAAATCCATCTTAGTTCTCTACGAACATTTCAGATTGTCATGGATCGTTATTTTGTACTTTGTTAAGTGTGATAAAAATTCTTCTCCAAATGGCTCGAGATGCCAGTACAAGGCGGGATTTTATTATAGGCAATTAAAATAACATTTTATCCACCAAGTAGTAAAACACTAGATTCTCGCAGCTCAAAAACGACTGTCCGAACATTGGAGTTACTTAATGCGAACGTTATTGTACTCAACACTTCGATACTTCAAACTATATGAGGGTTCTTTTTTCTAGATGTTGAAGACCTTCGTACTCCTCCAATTCAATTTCAAATTCAGTACACAGTATGAAATGAGGAGAGAGTAAGAAGTTCTGAGGGGTGAAGAGGGGTTGATCATTGCTAAAATCCAAGAACCTACCAGAGATCATTACTTTCCTTCGCTTTATAATCAATTTTCCTTTACAGTAACTTCAATTCACTTGAATAACTGTGAAGAAATCTACCTTTTTCAATGACAGAAAAAGTACACAACTAAAAAACATTTTTGTCTTGTTTCCACTCTGGTCTAATTAAATGAGGTGAAAAATATATCCATATCTTATTTTATTATCAGCTTGTTCATGTAAATTGAAAATCAGTAGCCTATGAAAACAATGACATTATTTTCCTAGCACTTGTGGAATGTATTTTTCGTTTCAAGGTCTAAACGCAGGATCCGTACTAAACGGGAACGCTCAAACAGGAATCCTGTTATGGTGGTAATTTATAAGAGGTATGAAATTCAGTATTATGTTAAGGTTTCACCATAGACTAACCATATATCTCTAAACCATATATATACTAATATGTATCATATATACCCCATATATCATATATACCATGTATACGAAATATGTTAATCTATTGTTTGACCAAATTTTCTTCATATGAGTTATTAATTCTTATGTTGTCTTGTTATGAGATTGAAGTCATTTAGAAGGAGAATAATGTACTTCAGTTATGTTTCTTTATCAATATTGGTACACTGTTAGTAGTTGTCTGTTAATAACAAAATATTGACGATAAAAAATTGACATTGAAAATTCATTCCCAAAACCAGGCTTACAAGAATAAGGCGTTTTTAATTTCCCACAATAGACTATTATTGAAAAATTTACAGTAAAAAACAGTATCATGATTTATTTATTTGTTGAAAATTATATGCTGCACAATGTGTGGGAAGAAATAACAGGCATAGCCCAAAACTACTTCAATCCCAAATTTGTATTACACGTTCTAGATGTTATGTACTTATGATCATAATATACGTCTTTTTCCACTGATAATATTGATCCAAAAACTACAAAACAACAACAATAATATCATTCATCAACTTATAGAGTTCATGATGTTATGTTTAAACACAAATTTATTGTAGCAGACTCATTGATAAAAAATAATGATAGTCTAAAACAGCCGAAAAGGGCGACTTTAGCTTCTGATGGGGCGACTTTAGCTTCTGAAGGGGCAACAAATTCCTGGGGGGCTATGAGGGGTTATGAAGGAACATTCAAAAGTTATTCCAAGATGTATTTTAATTTTCACGCAAAGTCATACCACAGACTTGAGAGCAATTCCATATCTTATCTTCATTTGTTTTTAATCAACAATAAATTTATGAAGAGAAAAATGTTTGAAGTCGAAACTAGACTTCTAGTTGCTAGAAGAATCTTTGGTAATCTTTGATAGAAGACGACGACAATCTTCATAATGTTCAATTAAATTAATCAGAAACATTATTACGGAGTACTGGGCCGACTCGCATGCGACAAATTTACTCAATTTATTACATTCATATTTGGTTAATCAAACTTCAATTTCAATTAATCACATCAGACAATTAATATTTGGCTAAGAAATAGATTTAACAATGATTATGGAAAATGAAGGGGGCGATGTGAACTTTTCATTTCTTGTGAGGGGGCAATGGACCAGAAAAAGTTGGGAACCACTGGTCTAAATAATCAAAAATAAGGATAAATATTTTTCGGACAAATATTTTAATACAGAATTATAGTGCTAGTATATAAAGCACAGTGAGTATTTTGTACTTCAAATGCTATTAAAAATACTGCATCACAATATTATTTGGATTACAATGAATTGCGTGTTGCATACCGATCCGGGAGTAATTAATTATACACAGTACTGAAAACTGAAGTTAAAATATGATAGATTGCTTTATTTTTTAGAATAATTGCGTGTTGCATACGTATCAGGAGTATATAGTTAGTCACAGTAACAAAGCTCACATAATTAAAAATCAATGAGATTTAATTATTTACGTTTTTGCTTATCTATCATTACACAATTTTCACCCAATGCCATTTACCCAAAATAATCAGCTATGAAAAATCTCATT
Source organism: Laodelphax striatellus (assembly GCA_017141395.1). Taxonomy (NCBI): domain Eukaryota; kingdom Metazoa; phylum Arthropoda; class Insecta; order Hemiptera; family Delphacidae; genus Laodelphax; species Laodelphax striatellus. The sequence continues at coordinate 18,498,195 of CM029536.1, read as the reverse complement.
AAAATCTAGTGCCGTTTCCGGTAGCAATATAATATTGTGCTCGAAGGAATGAGAAAAATATTATATAAGAAGAATACCACAGTATCTGAGGTATCTGAGCCTACTATAAAAAAGAATGAGAAAACTCTTATTCTTATTTGGGCTTTTTTTACCTGAATAAATAAATGATGTCAATGATATGTGAGCTTGACATGCAACAATTCGGACCAAAGGCCTGTTCCTAAATATTAGAAGTAATATAGTTTTAAAAGGCGGATACACTAGAAAAAGCCCTATTTTTATTTGTGCATCTTTTACCTCAACCAATCAATGATACGTGAGCTCGACAAGTAACAATTCTGTCAAAAGGCCTGTTTCTTAGTAGTTTAGAAGTTTAGTAATATAGAAGAATATACACATTAGACTTCACAAGACTTCAAGAGTTTATTCAATATTTTAGATTTTAAGGAATAATTTTAGAGAGTAAGAAAGAGTTCACTCAATATCAGGCTGTAGTTTAAAAATGTCATCCACCTTTTCCTGATATTACTGGTACAGTAAATACTTTCATCACTTTTTCTTTCACTTTGTTTTCTTTACTTCTCCTTTTATTAATGTTTGTAATACTTTTCTGGTATAAATTCGAAATTTTTATTAAACAAGCCCCAGGTGCTTAATAATTTGTTTCTAATATGAATGAATTCGTGGGTAAACATTATTATAGCGGCGTACCTGTAGTAAGGAAATCCCTGCGGCATGTGCAGATCCATGGGCATGGGGGCATGGCCGTGGGCCGGATGGGGATGGGGCGCCCCTGGCCCATAAGGCGTGTGGCCCTCGTGGCCTAGGACGGCCGCCCACGCGAATCCACCCGAGTGCTCCAGCTCCCCCCCGTGCATGGGCCAAAACCGGCCCCCAATTACAACCCTAATTCACCCACTAGTCACACTTCAACACTTGCGCCGCATCCTCGCAACAGCTACAGAAATCCTCGTGAGTTCTCGTCAGATCGAATCACCAAACAACATCAGACCACGAGGAGGCTGTGACCGCAACTGAACCGCTGCTAGACAAATTCACCACGCCGAGTGGGATGGGCCACAAAGTGTGCGCGCGCATCTTAGGGGGCGGGGCTTACGGCATGTCCCACCCTACCCCCCGTCACTCACCTGATCCAAACATTCTCACCTGGCTGCACAATGCAAGTGAGAGTCGTATGTTGAGAGTTGCATTTGTGCATAATGAAGGCGCACGGATGGCGAATGATTGTTGAGAGACTCCATATGTTTCTTCCCCATTTGTAAACAGCTGATTCATTCACCAAACTAAAAAAAATCTACGATAATGTATCACAAAAATAGATATTTACTTGTAAATTTTGTAGCATTTATCGTACTTGTATAGTGGATAAATTGTGTAAATTAGAAGAGGAACAGTTCTGAACATACTCTTATAATTCACAAAGGAAAGAGGAGAATAATTATACTCTCCTATCCACAAAGGAGGCGAATTATACTCACGAATGAGAGTTATAATCACAAAGGAAAGCTATACGCTCCTTTGTCAATGATAGAATGATAGACCCAAGTCAAGATGTAGTTTGTTTATCCTTTCAAAAGTTTTAGATCCTTTTTTGAATCCTATTTAAATATGAAGATGTAGAGTAACTCATTATGGTGCCGTTCTGCTACGTATATTGTGAAAATGTAACTGTTTGTTAATACCACTTTAAAGGTAAGGAACTAGTAATTAATAAATATTGAAGACTATAGATGTCCTTGTGTTAACTCGTACTGGAGCTGAAAATCATGACCATTGGAAGAAATTCGCTGCATAATCAAATTCTCTTTCCATCAGATGTCAGGATTCATCTTCTCTAATTCAAAAAGTACTTTGTAAGTTCACATGATCTTAATGCTTCATTAGATCATGTAATTAACCGTGACGAAGCGTGGTATACTTATTTGGTCATTGCCGGGTATATGGAACCAACAGGTTGGAGCAATCAACATTATTCTACTAATAAAAAACAAATTCACTTAACATTTAACAACTCACTTAGGTGCAACTCACAAACTGAATCTCTCATTACGGTCGTCACTAATCGATTCTAACCACTTGTTTTCTATAGTAAAATCACATTCCAATCACAATTCAAATAGATGCGATTCGGTACGTGTTCTATTGTAGGAAGGTTGTATTCGAAAAGGGTTGTATGTGCATTTGGGCCAAGTTGTGTAGCGAGCATTAATTTGCATGTTGAATAGCGTGATGTCACGCTCGATGCAGTTAGCAAAGATGAAAGTGAGCGCACTGAAATTGGACGCGCACGTATTTCAAATAATACGTTGCCCTGCACTTTTGGACTGACGATTTTTTCTTCTCAATGCCGAACACTTCTATACATCTCTTTTCTTCCTCCTCCTCCTCCATCGACTCCTCCTCATCCTTCTCCTCCCTCCACCACCTCATCTACTTCCACCTTCTCCTCCTCCCTACACCACCTCCCCAACCACCACCTTCTCCTTCTTCTTTTTCTCCTGGCTCCTCTCTTCTTCTTTTCTCTTCTTCTTCTCCTTCATCTTCTTCTCCTTCTTCTTCTTCTTCTTCATCTTCTTCTTCTTCTTCTTCTTCTTCTTCTTCTTCTTCTTCTTCTTCTTCTTCTTCTTCTTCTTCTTCTTCTTCTTCTTCTTCTTCTTCTTCTTCTTCTTCATCTTCTTCTTCTTTTTCTTTTCTTTTTCTTTTCTTCTTCTTTTTCTTTTTCTTCTTCTTCTTTCTTCTTTTTCTTCTTCTTCTTCTTCTTCTTCTTCTTCTTCTTCTTCTTCTTCTTCTTCTTCTTCTTCTTCTTCTTCTTCTTCATCTTCTTCTTCTACTAAGAATAAGAATAAGAATAAATTTTATTTGCCATAAACAAAACAGTACAGAATATACACTTTATGGATATTAGTGCATTCGATCTATGGCACTACTGGCATAAGAGACTCTTGTTCGCCAGCAGTGAGTCAAAAATCGAACAGCTTTTGATGCGGAAGCAAACTAAATAAAGAAAATAATAAACTAAATAAATAAAGAAATATAGATAAAGAAATATAACTTAATATAGAAAAATTGATATCCTTAACTATGAAAACAGATAACAGATAGACAATAGATTAATATCTGGAAGTAAATTAAAAAGAAATAAATTACGATACAGTAGCATTGCCAGTATTCTGATAGGTATTGACAGACACGACTAGGCCTACTCTGAAAAAAGAAACCATGAGTTAGTAGCCATAAAAACTAAAGCGAACTCCTTATGAGTTGGATTAAACTAATTTGAAGTAAATTTTTGTTTTCACCCATGCTTCTATTTCGCTATTGAGTTTCTTTGTGAATCTATTGGTTATGAAGTGATTTGGAATTTTATTTGAGTAATATTGCATGAAGTAAGGGAATTGATGTTTATTTATAGTTAATCTAGAGAAAGTTCTATTATAAGTATTTAGTGAAGACGGTCGTAAATTATGTAAATGTGTGTTTATTGTTAAAAGCTGTTTATTTCTATTAGCATGTGTTATAATTTTCTTCACAAAGACCTGTCTCAATGTTGGTACACCAAACTCAATGAACAAGGACTTGCTAGGATACAGTCTGGGTCGTCTCAAAGCTGCTCTAATTATATGTTTTTGCAATGTAAAAATTTTATTGAAGTGCGAGTCATAAGTACCCCCCCATAATTCAATACCATATTCAAAAAGCGAATTTGCATAGGCGTAGTATATGGTTTTTATTATATTTAAGTCCTTTAACGAATTTATTCTATAAAACATGTATATTAGATATTTCAGTTTAGCTATTAGATGTTGTAAATGAAAGTTCCATTTTAAGTGACTGTCCATTATGATTCCAAGGTATTTTAAAGATGTTACTTTTTCTATGGCCTCGCATGGACAATCAGCGGCTATTGGGGAAACTATTTCGTGGTTATGAATTTTTATAACTAAACCAGGTGGTGGTTCACCGGTCTTTGTTGGAGAAAATGCAATAAACTTAGTCTTACTAAGGTTCAATGTGAGAGTATGATTGTCAAACCATGATTTAGCTATGATTAGACCTTCATTTGCCATTTCATATGCTTCTCTCCATGATGATCCGCTAAAAATTAACACTGTATCATCAGCAAAAGATATTTTAGTAGAGTTTGGGATATCTATTTTTAGGAGATCATTCAAGTAAATCAAGAATAATATGGGCGATAAAACAGTTCCTTGAGGAAGGCCAAAACTTGTCAAAGTTCTTGTGTCAGTTTTATTGTTCATGGTCATAGTTTGACATCTATCCTGCAAATAGTTGGTGATCAGATTTTTAGCCACTCCACGAATACCACACCTGTCAAGTTTATTTATCAATGTCAAGTGAGGTATAGTATCGAAAGCTTGTGCTAAATCGAGGAAAATGGCCAAAGTTTTCATATTTTTATTGAAATTATTATCAACTATGTTTGTTAATAGCATAACAGCATCCTTTGTTGACTTTCCAGACTGGAAGCCATACTGATTATCAGCAATGAAATTATTTTTATCCAGGAAGTCAACTAACCTTTTTTTTATTACCCTTTCTGTTATTTTTGCAAAGCTGCTGAGTAGGCTAATAGGTCTATAGTTTGCTGGATTACGTTTATCACCTGCTTTATGAATTAATATTAGTTTAGCTACTTTAAAACGTTTAGGAAAGTAGCCTTCACTAAAGCATTTATTTATTATGATTTCGAGTGGGCCAGCAATGTATGGAGCAATCTGTTTCAGACAGTGACCCGTAAATTTATCCTCTCCAGGGGAAGCATCGCTTTTCAAGGTAGTTATGATGGATGCGATTTCAGCTGCATTCGTAGGATACAGGTACAGACTATCTGTAGGAGGTATGGAAGCTGACATTGGAGGAGCTGTCGTATTTATATTATTATTTAGTGCTTCTGCATGACTTTTCCCAACGTTTACAAAATAATCATTAAATATTTCAGCATCTAAGTCCGGTTCCATCTTTGATTTCTTCTCGATTTCTAAAATTTCTCTAATATTTTCCCATGTCTTTTTTGAGTTACCTCTGTTCAATTGAAATTTATTATTAAAATATTCAATTTTTGCATTTCTTACAATGTTGTTTAAGGTGTTCCTGTAATTCCTATACTGTTCTTTCAATACTGCATTAAAAGGCTGTTTTTAGAGTTGTCTCGTAATTTTATCTCTTTTTCTCATTGCACTTACCATACTTTGTGTAATCCATTTTTTTAGTGGTTTTCTTTTATGTGATAGTTGTATGATATTAGTGTGTTTATCTAAGTAATCTGTTAATTTATTTATGAAAGTATCTACCAATTTATCAGTGTCATTAGAATCTGTCATCCCCAAGCACTCCCAATTCTCTTCATCTAAGTCATTCTTTAATGCTTCATAGTTTATTTTTTACTCACTTTTCTTTTTCCGATTATCCTCCATTTCTAACATCTGAAGTTAATCGTTGATTCCGTTTAGTTTTGCCGGCACTTTTTCATCACTTTCCAGCGGTGTTTTTTCCAGACATGGCTAAATTTATACGCTCTGGTGTTCAGGTGATGCTTTGGCGGGCAAAAATATTTTCAACGGCGAATTAACGCTGGCAATTGGATGGATAATTGAAGTGGAATGTCTGTGAAACTTCCTGATCCAACAGAGAAGTCGCTAGTAAACTAGCAACCATTATCTATGAGAAACACATGGATAATTTATGAAAATGAATGTCATTTATGATACCGTAATAAAAATTCAATGACACTTATACAGGTTACAATTTTAAAAATTGTGATACAATTTTCCTCCACCTTATCTAAAGTCGAATCTGACAACGTCCTATATCTCTAAAGCCACAAAGTGACTCACTGATTGATAGAAAAGATTTTCTACTTGGGGTGATCGTATGGGGTGTCAGTATACATCGTTGGAGAGAGGACGGCGAGAAACGAACCAGGAAAATGTGAAAGTTTGGAAAAATCCCCCAAGGGGATTATGCCCCAAAATTTTCAACTTTTCAGTTTGACTATTGACGGTGCTGGCGGTTGGATTTTCGGGTCCAGCTTGCGAAAGTAGCTCGATTTAAGAAATAAAATTTCTACCGGGTCAGAAGGGGGGGTCGTGGGGGGTCATTTTTAGATTTTTCAGTTTTTCGACAAAATTTGCCAAATTTTCAAGTGTCATTTTGGAATGGATGTTGATATTTTAGTGCGGTTTTCGGGTGCGGGATTGTGTCGCTGGCCGCCAGAGACCCGATTGTCATGATTGGCGACCCTCTAGAAAACCCAGGGGGGGCCCTGGGGGGGTAGGTCGAATTTGGCCAAATTTGGCCACTCATGAAATGGCCTGTATCTTTTTTTTTTGGCACCCGGAAAATGTCGACTGGTAGACCATTGGATTCAGCTCAAAAAGTTGGTCTAGATAAGTCTGTATCCTTTGGATACAGGCTTCCGGTTTTTCGACCCCCTATCTTTGAAAATAAATGGGAAAACCGGCTATTTATGTTTTTCCGTTTTCTTGCTCTGGTGTGTTCATTTTCCAACAAAAGTGTATGCTCGTGTATATCATTGTGATCAGCTCGACAAGGCGGAAGCAGCCATGTGTGATTTGATGGGATTGGGCGTGAAAAATTGATTTACATTTTTTTAACTTTTAGATTGCGTATTTTGGGTGAGTTTTAGGTTTGAATATGTCATGTGGCACATCATAGAGCTTGGAATGACGACGAGAACCTGATATGATGGTTTATTGTATGATTTGAAGAAAAAAATTATACTCATATTTGTTAAGCATCCTTTTCCCTATACAAAACATATGGGAAACATGTAATATGTTACTGTGTGCTGTTGTTGTCTGAACAATTGGTTGAATTGTACTCAACACGGCAGATGAAGTTGAGCACATAAACAGAAGAATCTGAAAAGTTGAAAAAATCCCCCCCTAAGGGGGGTTATGCCCCCCCGAAATTTTTCAACTTTTGATTTTGACTTTTTTTGGTAATTTTAATGATATTTTTGTTTTCAGCTTGCAAAAGTAGCCCAATTTCAAAAAAAATTGTTTTCACAAGGGGGCCCTGGGGGGCACATTTTTAAATGTTCTAATTTTTGACAGTTTTGCCAAATCTTCATGGGCTTTTTTTGTTTTTGATATTTGAGTACAAGATTGTGTTGCTGGGCTTTTACAACCCATTATCGTACATTTTGATCCTCTTGGATACTCAGGGGGTCAGGGGGGGTTGATGGATTCCATATGGAATATACCTTTTTGAAAACTACCTCCAGTGGAAACGGTCAATATGATTCTCCTCACACATAGTCATGTGAAAAGGTTTTGCATGTTTTGTTTGTCCCCCACCCCCCACAAAATTGCAAGGGCGAAGCCCTTGCCTCCCCAGGATGCACAGCATCTCCTACCCCCTCCCATCAATACTGCAAGGGGAGCACTTGCCTCCCTTGATGCACCGCATCACCACCCCCTCTCAACAATATTGCAAGGGCGGCGCCCTTGCCTCACTAGCATGCACAGCCTCACTTCCCCCCTCCCAACAATATCAAAAATCAGGGGGTTAATGGATTCTGGATGGAAAACACCTTTTTGAACACTACCTCCAGTGGAAACAGTCAATATTATTCTCCTCACACATAGTCATGGGGAAAGGTAATATGTTAAAACATAACATTTCCCAAAACATATGGGAAACAAGTAATATGTTACTGTGTGCTGTTGTTGACTGTACAAGGATGTTTGAATCGTGCTTAAAATGGCAGATGAACTTGAGCACATGAACAGAAAAATCTGAAAAGTTGGAAAATCCCCCCCCCAAAGGGGGTTATGCACCCCTGAAATTTTCCAACTTTTTTATTTGACGGAGCCCTTGCCTTCCAGGATGCACAGCACCACCCTCCTCCCTCTCAACAATATTGCAATGGCGGAGCCCTTGCCTTCCAGGATGCACAGCAACACTGCACCCCTCTCAACAATATTGCAGGGACGGAGCCCTTGCCTCCCAGGATGCACAGCACCACCCCCTCCCAACAATATTGCAAGGGCGGAGCCCTTGCCTTCCAGGATGCACAGCACCACCTCCTCCCTCTCAATATTGCAAGGGCGGAGCCCTTGCCTTCAGGATGCACAGCACTACCTCCCTCTCAACATTATTTCAAGGGCGGAGCCCTTGCCTTCCAGGATGCACAGCACCACCTCCCCCCTCACAACAATATTGCAGGGGCGGAGCCCTTGCCTTCCAGGATGCACAGCACCACCTTCTCCCTCTCAACAATATTGCAAGGGCGGAGCCCTTGCCTTCCAGGATGCCCAGCACCACCTCCTCCTTTAACAATACTGCAAGGGCGGAGCCCTTGCCTCCCAGGGTGCACAGCACCACCTCCCCCCTCTCGACAATATTGCAAGTGCGGAGCCCTTGCCTCCCAGGATGCACAGCACCACCTCCCCCCCCCCAACAATATTGCAAGGGCGGAGCCCTTGCCTCCCAGGATGCACAGTACCACCTCCCCCCTCCCAACAATATTGCAAGGGGGGAGCTCTTGCCTCCCAGGATGCACCGTACCACCTCCCCCCTCTCGACAATATTGCAAGGGCGGAGCCCCTGCCTCCCAGGATGCACAGCACCACCTCCCCCCCTCCCAACAATATTGAAAGGGCGGAGCCCTTGCCTCCCAGGATGCACAGCACCACCCCCCCCCCCAACAATATTGCAAGGGCGGAGCCCTTTCCCCCCAGGATGCAAAGCACTCCCTCCCCCCTTCCAACAATATTGCAAGGGCGGAGCCCTTGCCTCCCAGGATGCACAGCACCACCTCCCCCCTCCCAACAATATTGCAAGGACGGAGCCCTTGCCTCCCAGGATGCACAGCACCACCTCCCCCTCCCAACAATATTGCAAGGGCGGAGCCCTTGCCTTCCAGGATGCACAGCACCACCTCCTCCCTTTCAACAATATTGCAAGGGCGGAGCCCTTGCCTCCCAGGATGAACATCACCACCTCCCCCTTCCGAACAATATTGCAAGGGCGGAGCCCTTGCCTCCCAGGATGCACAGTACCCCCCCCTCACAACAATATTGCAAGAGGGGAGCCCTTACCTCCCAGGATGCACAGTACCACCTCCCCCCTCTCGACAATATTGCAAGGGTGGAGCCCCTGCCTCCCAGGATGCACAGCAACACCTCCCCCCTCCCAACAATTTCGCAAGAGGGAAGCCCTTGCCTCCCAGGATGCACAGCACCACTTCCCCCCCTCCAAACAATATTGCAAGGGCGGAGCCCTTGCCTCCCAGGATGCACAGCACCACCTCCTTCTCCCAACAATATTGCAAGGGCGGAGCCTTGCCTCCCAGGATGCACAGTACCACCTCCTCCTCTCGACAATATTGCAAGGGCGGACCCCTTGCCTCCCAGGATGCACAGTACCACCTCCCCTCTGAAGTGCAGCAACAAAATCCCACACTCAATAATATCAATTTACATTCCAAAATAGCCTACCAAAATTTGACAAAATGAAAATAAGCACCTCCTCTTCAGTACCACCCTGTGAGTCCAAAATCCAAGGGCGGAGCCCTTGCCTCCCAGGATGCACAGTACCACCTCCCCCCTCCCCAAAATATTCCCAGGGGGGAGCCCATGCTTCCCAGGATGCACAGCACCCCTCCCAACAATATTGCAGGGACGGAGCCCTTGCCTCCCAGGATGCACAGCACCACTTCCCCCCTCCCAACAATTTCGCAAGAGGGGAGCCCTTTCCTCCCAGGATGCACAGCACCACCCCCCCCCTCCCAACAATATTGCAAGGGCGGAGCCCTTGCCTTCCAGGATGCACAGCACCACCTTCTCCCTCTCAACAATATTGCAAGGGCAGTGCCCTTGCCTCCCAGGATGCACAGCACCACCCCCCTCACCAACAATATTCCATGGGCAGAGCCCTTGCCTTCCAGGATGCACAGCACCACCTCCTCCCTCTCAACAATATTGCAAGGGCGGAGCCCTTGCCTTCCAGGATGCACAGCACCACCTCCTCCCTTTCAACAATATTGCAAGGGCGGAGCCCTTGCCTCCCAGGGTGCACAGCACCACCTCCCCCCTCTCGACAATATTGCAAGTGCGGAGCCCTTGCCTCCCAGGATGCACAGCACCACCTCCCCCCTCCCAACAATATTGCAAGGGCGGAGCCCTTGCCTCCCAGGATGCACAGTACCACCTCCCCCCTCCCAACAATATTGCAAGAGGGGAGTTCTTGCCTCCCAGGATGCACGGTACCACCTCCCCCCTCTCGACAATATTGCAAGGGCGGAGCCTCTGCCTCCCAGGATGCACAGCACCCCCCCCCCCCCTCCCAACAATATTGAAAGGGCGGAGCCCTTGCCTCCCAGGATGCACAGCACCACCTACCCCCTCCCAACAATATTGCAAGAGGGGAGCCCTTGCCTCCCAGGATGCAAAGCTCACCCTCCCCCCTTCCAACAATATTGTAAGTGCGGAGCCCTTGCCTCCCAGGATGCACAGCACCACCTCCTCCCTCCCAACAATATTGCAAGGACGGAGCCCTTGCCTCCCAGGATGCACAGCACCACCTCCCCCTTCCTACCAATAGTGCAAGGGCGGAGCGCTTGCCTTTCAGGATGCACAGCACCACCTCCTCCCTTTCAACAATATTGCAAGGGCGGAGCCCTTGCCTCCCAGGGTGCACAGCACCACCTCCCTCTCAACAATATTGCAAGGGCGGAGCCCTTGCCTCCCAGGATGCACATCACCACCTCCCCCTTCCGAACAATATTGCAAGGGCGGAGCCCTTGCCTCCCAGGATGCACAGTACCCCCCCCTCACAACAATATTGCAAGAGGGGAGCCCTTACCTCCCAGGATGCACAGTACCACCTCCCCCCTCCCGACAATATTGCAAGGGTGGAGCCCCTGCCTCCCAGGATGCACAGCAACACCTCCCCCCTCCCAACAATTTCGCAAGAGGGAAGCCCTTGCCTCCCAGGATGCACAGCACCACTTCCCCCCCTCCAAACAATATTGCAAGGGCGGAGCCCTTGCCTCCCAGGATGCACAGCACCACCTCCCTTCTCCCAACAATATTGCAAGGGCGGAGCCCTTGCCTCCCAGGATGCACAGTACCACCTCCTCCCTCTCGACAATATTGCAAGGGCGGACCCCTTGCCTCCCAGGATGCACAGTACCACCTCCCCCCTCTGAAGTGCAGCAACAAAATCCCACACTCAATAATATCAATTTACATTCCAAAATAGCCTACCAAAATTTGACAAAAATGAAAATAAGCACCTCCTCTTCAGTACCACCCTGTGAGTCCAAAATCCAAGGGCGGAGCCCTTGCCTCCCAGGATGCACAGTACCACCTCCCCCCTCTCGAAAATATTGCAAGGGCGGAGCCCATGCTTCCCAGGATGCACAGCACCCCCCCCCCCCCCCCCACCAAATTGCAAGGGCGGATCCCTTGCCTCCCAGATGCACAGCACCACCCCCCCCCGCCCAACAATTTCGCAAGAGGGGAGCCCTTGCCTCCCAGGATGCACAGCACCACCTCCCCCCTCCTAACAATATTGCAAGGGCGGAGCCCTTGCCTCCCAGGATGCACAGCATCCTGGTTTGATTTTTGATTGTTACATTCTATGTTTTAATTATTGAAAATAAGTAGCCATCTAAATCAGTGTTCATTCAATTAAATTAAATGTTCAATTAATGTTGACTATCATGTTCAGCTTGTACAAGTTGTTAGATTCAATGGAAAATGGATTTTGGACTCACAGGGTGGTACTGAAGAGGAGGTGCTTATTTTCTTTTTTGTCAAATTTTGGTAGGCTTTTTGGAATGTAAATTGATATTATTGAGTGTGGGATTTTGTTGCTGCACTTCATTGACCCCATTATCAAGTATTTTGATCCTCGTGGAAATCCAGGGTGGCACAGGTGGTTAATAATCATTTTCCTCACAAATATTGATGGGGAAGCGAAGATATTGAGACCATGAAGTGGTTTTTCCATCATTTGTTAGCGAAGTCCTCTAGGAGGGAGCAGATCACATCACCTGTGGGGTTCGATTTGTAAAGCACATTTCTAAATTCAGTTTCTCCACTGAATCATCGAAGTTGTACTCCTCTCCCTCTCCCCTGGTGAGTGTGAAGTACTCACTTCATAAAAGCAACTAACCAGCCAAACAAGGGGCACAGCCAAAAAAATGGGGTATCAAAAGGGGGTGCAGGGGGCATAGCCCCCTGCCGAGCGAAAGCGAGTTTTACTACCTGGGGCTACAGTCTGGACATTAGATGTCATACTTTTGATTGGTTAGCTCCGACAAATCCGCCATACTTTTGCCAATTCCCAAAAGATTTGCATTGGAAAAGCTGATCATATGTTATGATATAAGATCCACTTCTAACCTATATTTTGCTTTGCCAGTATTAGTTTTCATCATTTTAAGTTTTTAAAGCAATACCAAGAGTAGAGAGACTATTTTTAATGGTAGAAAAGTTAGTCTTTATGTTGTTTCTCTCAAAATAAGTTTGAGAAATGAGAGAATAGGTTTATGTTTGCCTATAATCCCATATCAAAATTAAAAAATTTGGCAAAAGTATGGCGGCAGCGAAAAAAATGTGATCTCCACTTATTTTTATGGAGTGCTTCACACAAATGTCCACACTGTGACTATACACTCTCTGGAATAAAACACTAAATTGCTACTTACCCCCATGAAACTAACATTTTCACTTTTTCTCCCCAGGGACTGGCAATAACGTGTAACTAAGGCATGACCACTTCAATCATTGTTGAATGCGTTCATAAACGCGTTTTTCGAGACCTATGACGCACGCTTATATTTCTATGGCAACCAACATTCTATTCTATAAAAGCGTGTTAGACTGGAGTGCGATATCTTGCGATAAGACCTGGTGCACACTGCACAGGTGTCTGTCGTTAATAATTCTCAAGCTTCGCCTTCATTTGAAGATAACATCTCCGCTGCCGACCAGGGATAGCCTGCGTTTGTAGTCAGCCGGGCTCTAGCTCAAGAGCGAGTCCACTCCCTCAAAGCTACTACCACTACTAATAAGTACACATAATCTGCTCGGCAGGTAAAAACAAAAAACAAAAGATTTAACAAGAATAATCAAAATTAAGAGAGAGCAAGAGAGCGAGTGTGGGAGATAGAGAAAGAGAGAGATAGGGTGAGAGAGAAAGATAGAGGAATGGTATTGTGTTTCAAAAATAGGGAGAGAAAGAGTGAAGTGCGGAAGCAAGAAAACTAGGCAAGATATGATAAAGTCTGCCCCTCCCCCTTCTGTTACCCTTTTTAATTTCCAAGGGTGATAGGGGGTATTGTGTTTCAAAAATGGAAACATAACCTCAGCCCGAAACGACTTCATGACTGGAGAAGAAAAATGTCATCAGATGTCTATCTATGCTTCTTGGAAGTCTAGACACCATAAAAAGAGGCCCATTGTTGGTGTTAACGTTTGAGGTTGGTACTTTTTTGATTGCGGTTGAAATTATTGTTTGATGGGCTGTTTTGTGTGATAAGATGCTGATGAATAAGCAGGAGTTTGAGAGAAAACCAATTTCCCAATTATCAAATCTTGAAAATGTTAATTGACTGAAACTCAAATCGATAACACAACCCCTTCAATAGAAATGATACAAAATATTGTTTGTTGGGTAAAAATTTAATCTAATAAGAATAAGGAAAAACTATTGAAATTGAAAAAAATATGAAAAAAGTTCAATAAAATTATTAAAGCAAAGTTATTATAAAAGACTCTTTGTTGTCATAGTAGATGTACTTAGTATTATATAATATAGTACTAGAACAGAGAGCAGATGGAATCATGGAATTAATTTATTATTAGGAGTAGTAGAGTACTGATATATCGATAGTTGAAGAGATGCATTTACACCAATCATTGCCCTATGTTTCTGCTTAATTGTTTCCTAAGTGAGAATGAAGTGCCGGCTAAACTTCATTCGGTTATGAAAAATGATAGGTATTCAACTTTGTATGATAGAATTATATTTAACAGATAATATCAAGATATATCAAATAATTTATATTTTGACCTTTTAAAAACGTTTCGAAGTTCGCAAATCAGTTAGTTATTTGTCAACTACAAAGATATTTGTAGTGACTATTAATTAACTACTACTATTGCAATTTTTAACTGTATATATTTGTACAATTAATCCGTACAATAACACTTCTCAGTTAGTTACTACAAATATAACTGTGCAATTATTTAAACGGGAAAAACGTTTATCACGGAATTTCGGAGCCCAACCCACATATTATGAATGAATAATACATATTATTTCTTGAATTATTGTTCTCCTGAATATAGTAAATTGGAGTAAGCTGTACTTAGAAGTATTCTTGAAATCTCTTAAATTTTTCGTATTGCTCGTATCCAGAACAATCACTGGCAGTTGGAGGTCTCAGAATCGAATGTTAGGTTATAGTTGATCGTCGTTTCTAGTTGCCGAATTCGCTTCGTATTAGTCAAGCCCAGTGGTTGATGACGGCCTGAAAACATTTTATTAATGGACTACTTTCGTGGCGTTGTGGAGACGGAACGGTGCATATTGTGTTTGGGATGCTGATCGATAGTATCGAAAGTGATCGATAGTATTATAATTGATCAGGAACCGTTGAAGGAATAGCAGTTCAGACCCTCTTCTTGTCGCCTGGAGCTAGGATAACTCTCTCTATAGTCTAACAAGTTACTTGGCCCCCTTGATCTTGTTCTGATTCAGTCACCCGATATCTGTCTTACTGACAAATTCTTTCTGTTGCTGTTCTATTGAGAAATAACAAGCGAAATATTGTTGCTAAATGAACTGAAACATTAAAAGGGAGGCAACCATTTGCTGGGAGGGTGTAATTTTTCGAGCTTGAGGTAGGTGCGTGAATCTCCTGGTTTTAAACTTTCTGGTAAATAAGCTTTAGGAAAGTAAGCTTTCAGGTAAGGAAGCTAATATTATGTGTTTGCCAAACAATATGTGGATTTCCTGAACTCAAACTTTGTGATAAGGCTTTGTTTAAATTTATTTGCTATATAATGTGAAAAGTATTATGTTATCCAGTTGATTTAAAAATCGATTACTCAGCCACACAAATTATAAATAAAATATGAGTTTTGAAAATTGGAGAATTGGGAAAGAGAGAAGTCGAAATAATCGGTAATTCATTCCAATTCTATCATATCTTTCAATTTGATTCCAATCTAAGTTTCAAATGAAAAATACTTATTAAAAGCATAATATTATGTGACAATGCAGTATACTATAAGTAATCGTATGAAGTATAACATAAGGTTTAAATGACAATATAAAGTAGGTATAAACCTATTGTGGTTGATCTAGGTTTCAACTTATACTTTCTTCAAATTTCAATCTAATCATTAGTGAATATTTAGTCCGATTATTACGTATTTACAGTAGTTGATTATTGCAACGTCTGAGAATTGCTTTCATCTTTAATCTAATTTTTAATAATGCATGATTGATAAAGAAGATAGAGTGTATTGATGACATAAGAAATGCCATAAGAGTGGGAACATGAATACTGTATAATGTATTTATGAATCCTCAGACTTCCCCAACCTTGCTGTAACAAGCGGAAGCGAGCATTTAGTGTTAACAAAATACCGATGTTGAACATGGTCAAGCTTGTATCGTCCTATGTAATTCAATAGAGCCGAAAAAGCAGATTCAAGCCTAGATGCGACGATGATTTCAACCGCTTGAGTGAGATCAGAAGTCTGCCGGCAGTTTGAATAAATCCACTATTAAATTACAGAACTGGCTGAAACGTGAACACCTGTTTAACGTTGTTTCCGACGACTGTTTATTCATAAGCTTGTTAAAAATAAGTGCGTCATAAATAATATGACGGCTTCAGTCATCAGCAACAAAAATAAGGAACAAGGAATAGGAGACGACGATGGCGAAGAAAAAGAAGAAGAAGAGGAGAAAGAAGAAGAAGAAGAAGAAGAAGAAGAAGAAGAAGAAGAAGAAGAAGAAGAAACAAACAGACTTAACAACGTTGATTCAGATAAGCGACATCCGCCAGCTTTACTTTGTTCTAGGCGGTGATATCGTCACCAAAAAATATAATAGAGATATTATACTATTAACTTCGCCGGTCTTTATCATATCTGGAAGATAATTCGTTTTTTACATATACTTTCAACTTGTTTTCGGGTTACTTTGTGAATAAAATTAGGTGAGATGTTTTCATTGTTGAATACATGGGTTGAATATAAATGTTGAAAATCATCACACATAAGATTTTATGAGCTGCCTGGCTATTGAATAATATTCTAATAATAGCTAGCATCTCAAGCTAGTTGGGAAACTAGCTCAAACATTGGGGAATAATGTCAGTAATGGCAGATGGTAGTTAATCCAGGTATTGAAAGATAGTCATTGTAGAGATTAATAATTTGATTTACAGAAATAATTTATTGAAAACTCTTCACAAATTATTCAACTATAGCGCTGTTTTTACGTTGATAGTACTTTTCAAATGTACTATCCAACCTATAAGCACTGGTTGAAGTGTTGTTGATTTATTGTAAATATTTATCAGCTGGAATGGTAGTTCTCCAGACCAATAATTTAAAACTTCAATAGATTATTCATATATTCGACATAGCTTGTCGTATCAATCATAAAATTAATTAAATATGAGTTATGAATTATTGGGCAAATCAATTACTGTATCCAGCAAGCATCAGCTTTCTTGCTGAGAAGACTTTGACATTGAAAACTCAACACTGGACTTAGCGAGCAGAGAATGTACTAAGTTGAAAATAATTGCAATGATGCACTTATTAAACTATTGAGCACTGAACCTAGGAACCCGCTTGAACCTAGATAATGTACACTATGAGTACTAGCAGAGATTATTCATTTTATTTAGTTAGTTAGTTAGCTAGTCATAACTATTTATTTAGTCTATGGTACTAGGTAAGCAGTGATTATAAGTATTTACAACTGTTTGAAATTAGGACTTCCGAAGATAAGATTTTAAGAGGGAAGATTGTGTAGAAAGAATGAATGAATGAATAAATGAATATTTGATGTAAGTGTGAACAAATTCGTCTGATTAAGGTGACAAACTTGTCGATATTTAAGTTAAGCGCGATGTTCCAGTTCCGATTCATTGGTAAACAATAAAAGCCATACAATAATCTTCAGAGACAAAGAGCTAAACTTGAGCGCTCACCTTCACATAAGTTAGTCAATTTTTGTGAGTCGGGGAGAATTTGTGAATGAATTCAACAAGAAATTTCGTAGATACAGAAATCACAGGAGGAGAGCCAACAGAAGTTCACATTTTAATGCAGTTTTCACGCACAAACGTCTACTGTTCCGTGTGAACTCGAATCTTTAATCTTGAGCTCATTGAGAACTGTGCAGAGCTCTTTCATAAAAAAATCTTAGAGGGAGTAGACAACACAGACTAGTCATACATCATGCGCGCGATATGATCTCAGCTCATGTCAAATACTGAGAGAATAGGAGGCGGTAGTTACTAGAAGGATTTCTTTTTAATAAGCTGGTCACGACTGTAATAATCTTATCTCCAAAATGGCGTTCACAAGTGGATACATATGAAATTAGGAATGGAGACTAAAACAATATTTCATGAAAAAGATTATGGAGGATTTATTCCCGCTTGAAGTTCATCTCAAGTTTAGTAGTAGACTTGAAATATCATTACACAGCTATATACGAGGGTGTATAGAAAGGTAAGGTATCCTATTTTTTTTTCGTAGAAGATGAAATTTATTTTCAACTTATAGTACACCGTTGGAAATGGCATTGTTGGAGACCTTACTTTTCTATATACCCTCGTAGTATTGCAGGTCTGATTCTTGATATATATTTCTTGCATTAATAATACTGTAACCAATGAAACCCAAAAGTAAATTTTGTATATCGTAGTGAATCTCGGTATAAGATATACCGTGGTATTCTTCCTTCCTTCTTCCTTTATATACCGTGGTAGTGAATAAACTAAACTGAAGGCTCGTTATGAGGTACTGTCTACAATGCTTTTTGAAGTATTTCGAATAATTCTTGCGCATTAGCTGTGTGAAAATTCACACTTTATTATAGGCATACTTCAGTCGAAATTTTTGAGTGCTTAATATTAAGAATTTTGGAGGAGGAGGGAACTCCCATTCAAATAGTATCCCAAGTGATATTAGACTATTAAGGTACTATTAATACTACTATTAAGGTATCGTGAATGGCATAACTTAGTTCAGGTTTCGTTCAGTTTTTTCTTCCCCACAGTCGATACTCGATTGTCCGGGGGATCGTCGAAGTCAAAGTTGTTGCATTTATTCGTATAAATTGAACATAAATTCTAAGAAATAAGTCTTCAGGAATAATGCAACTTCTCGGTTGCCAATCGACTTATTTATAATACTAGGACTTCCTAGGTCGCACAAAACTGTGGCTATTGAATAGTTTCTAATTCTCCTCCTCCTCCTCCTCCTTATTCTTTACCGCTTTCTTCTGTTTCTTCTTCTCCTACTCCTCCTTCTTCTTCTTTCTTCTTCTTCTTCTTCTTCTTCTCCTCTTCTTCTCCTCCCTCTTCTTCTTCTTCTTCTCCTCTTTCTTCTTCTTCTTCCCCTTCTCTCCTTCTTCTTCTTCTCTTCCTTCTTCATCTACTTCTTCTTCTTATTCTTCATTCTCTATTTCTTCCTCTTTCTCTTATTCTTCTTGTTCTCCGTCTTCTCTTTCTTCCCCTTCTTCTTCCTTCCTTCTCCTTCTTCTTCTTCTCTTCTCTCTCTTTCCTCTTTATTCTATCCTCCCTCCCTGAAATGTGAACATTTTCAGAACATTATGATTATGCTTTGAAGAAGCAAAATCTGTACAGAGCTTTGATAACTTGTTCACGGATCGTGATGAGATTCTTATTCTCAACTGTAATCCCTTAATAATAAGTTCATACTAGCATTATCTCCAACTACAGCAGAACAAGTTGAGGATTAAATAAAGGATTAAAGGAGAGAAAGCCGACATAATGCAATTATTGCATTTCAATTCTACGCTGGTGCATTACTGCAACTGCATTCTGATGCAATAAGCAACTATCAATTATAGTTTGTGACTAAAATCGTGCTTGTGCATGACTTTTAATTAATATCTTAGAAGGATTATTTTGTTTCAATTCAGCAGAATAACAAATATGGTTTACAATTATTTAAAACCAAATTATTGTTATTAGGGGGCTTCAATTAAAAGACAACGACGACAATACTTTGAATTATTAAGACGATAGATTGGGCATATTTCAGCTTATACTCATATGTCCAAGACGGTTTCTTATTGAAGTTATATGATATTTGAACCTTAATTCGTTAGTAAAATCCAGTACTTGAAATATTATATGTAGGCTTGCAAACTTTATGGCGAGAGAAAACATAGAATAGTGGTTCTTACTCGTATATTTCCAAATCAAACTCCAATCATTGGAAATTTGATTAAATTGATGCTCAATTATCATAACCTTAAACAAAAACTTCAATTTGACTGTTGCGATCACATTATTATTTACATTTTTTTCAAATTGAATAGAATGAAAATAATATATTTCAAAATCAGAAAGTCTTGTTTCTAAAGTTGAGAGCATGATCGATGGATTCCACGTCATTTAGTTTCTTATGCATTTCTAGAGCATTCAAAAATGTCATTTTACATTAATTTGTGTTCGACTTATAGCCTACACAGCTCCTACTGGTTTCTACTAAGTACTGTAGACAAAATCTATGTAGACAAAATCTATGTAGACAAAATGTTGATTTATATTAAAAAGCGCAAATCAAATTTAATTTTGAAACTTCATTTTTATATAACTTGTATATTGAAAATCTTATGCTATGGCCGATGCGTAGAGTATGAGTAGAATTTGTCAACCGCATAATATTTTACACATTATTGTTGAAGCGGCTTATATTGACAGGGAAAGTAGAGAAGGAAAGTGACTTTCGGCCAGTACTTGCCTCTTCAACCTACCGCTTACTTTCCCTGTCTAAAAGGGTACTTTCTACTCCAGCAGAAAGTAATCACTTGCGGCCAGTAAAATCAAACTTGTTTGTTTTCACTTGCCACTCCAAGGAAAGTAGAGGGTCACGTGGATGGTCACGTGATCACTGGCGGCCAGTACTTTCCTGTTAAAACATGTACTTTCCCCCACTTTCCGCCAGTAGAGCAGAGGAGACGCATCGTTTCAGTTATTGAGCAGATGATTTGTGGAAAAGAACATGTGTTGAAAAAACATAAAAATAATCTTGCCTACAACAGACTTGCCAGTACAACTGATGAACTTGCAGCCAGTACTTTCCTTGTATATAAGCAAATGAGTGGAAAGTGACGCAATGGCAAGTACTGGCCGAAAGTAACTTTCCTTTTCTTTTGTACTTTCCCTGTCAATAAGCCGCTTAAGACAAACACAATCAGCTTGTTGTTAGAAAACGATAAACAGTGCATGATAATTTTACTTCACGTATGTTATCTTCAACTATTGGATTTGTTGCTTAATAAATTGAAATTTTGATTAATCTATTCTGATTCATTGTTATTATTATATGATGGAGAATTTGTTGTATTTAGAAGATATCCGGACATAAATGAAACAATATATAGTTTTTAGATAATTCATATTTTTTTGTAGCTTTTGGAGTGAAAATTTGAATATGAGCATAACCTTTATTTGAAATATTTTTGAATTTTTCAGTATTAGGAAGAGAAAGTTTTGTACTTTGTGTCTGTGTTTTAATCCTGAGTTGATACTACTTTCTTGACTTAATTAATTAATATTGTTTGACCAAGCCGGGAACTGATGTGAACAAAGTAAAAAAATAACAAGAAGCAAAAAATTTGTTTGTCAAAAAAACTAATTATTATAATTTTCCTCCATGTACACTATTATAATAATCATTAAGCCCGGTCTAGACGCAACGATAAGTTTGTCAAACTTTTTGTTCAAACTTATCAGGATTATTTTAAATTGTCATAAAACAACTGATTTAACGTTAGTAAACGAGCGTACATCAATCAGCTGTTTTCTGACAAGTTAAATGGATCCTGCTAAATAGCAGGATTATTTTTTAAATTGTCAGAAAACAGCTGATTGATGTAAGCTTGTTTACTGACGTTAAATCAGCTGTTTTATGACAATTTAAAATAATCCTGATAAGTTTGAACAAAAGTTTGACAAACTTATCGTTGCGTCTAGACCGGGCTTTAGACTGTGAATTTTCATTCATATAGGCCTATAGCAGGATCCAATTCAACTTGTCAGAAATCAGCTGTTTCAAAGAGCAATATCACAATACTTAACCTACAAATGCTGAATCTCGCAGATTATTGAAAAGGTCTTTTGAAAAGTTATTCTTTGCACGGTCTCATTTAAAAAGGTCTTTTACAGACTTTAAAGGTTCTTTAGACTTTTAAGCCTTTTGATTATTGTGTCGAAATCACTGTTTAATTATTACTGGATCAGCTGATTTATGACAAGTTAATTGGCTCCTGCTATACTGGACGTTAATGATCAGCTGATTTGGAAATCCAAAGTAACCAAAACAAATTATTATCATAACAGCTGATTTGCAGAATGATGAATAAAATTCTACAGCAGGATCCAATTAACTTGACAGAAGTCAGCTGTTCCAGTAATAATTAAACAGTGATTTCGACACAATAATCAAAAGGCTTGAAAGTCTTAAAGACCTTTAAAGTCTTTAAAATACCTTTTAAAGACCTTTCAAAGAATAACTTTTAAAGACCTTTTCAATAATCTGCGAGATTCAGCATTTGTAGGTTAAGTATTGTGATCATATGCTCGTCGATCATATGATTTCTGACAAGTTAAATGGATCCTGCTATATTATACCATACATCTCTGAGAGAAATTTAGATCACATGTTTATAGCCTACCTATCTATATCATATTTCGAATTGTATATAAAATTGTAAAAAAAGTAGAAAATCTCAACCAATGTGTTAAAGATGAACTTAAAAAACGTATTATTATAATTTTCCTCCATGCACAATATAATAAACATTCACTGCTATTAATTGTTACAAAGCTAGCCCAGCCATTTTTCTATTCAAGCAATAAAATCGCTGTTTTGAACAGATGTTTGCCAATACTCTTTCTCATTGTTGAGCTCATTGCCGTGGTAACAGAAATAAAAGACAATTTTCATTTCAAGTCAACCTTCGACCACGAAAGACACACAACTCATAGTGATGCGAAAAAGTCAATTATTGCAAGTTATTCAAATTTATTCTTATTAGCTGGAATATCACTTTGAAGCTACTGTAAGTACATCAAGAAATAATAAATCAAATTGTCAAATTTAATTTCAACTTTTTAATACTATTCAATACACTTCGTATCGTTCAGTTTTTCAAGCCATAGGGAGTCTGAAATATATCCATAGAAGCTTCTAGGGCAACATTGGAACATAAATTAGTAATTATTTTTAATTCGATGCTTGTTCATATGATACAATAATCGAATCATATGTATTCTGGGGCTTGTTTATAAAAAAATTATTGTAATACAGGGGCTTGTTTATAAAAAAAATTCTGTAATACAGGGGCTTATATAAAAGTCCTGTAATACAGAGAAAAGGCTTGCACTCTAGACTTTTGAATTTTTCAAATAGTACGCCAGATATTCACATCCAATATGTGTCTGCCTTTTTCTTTTCTACGGGACTTTTAAAATTTCATAAAACAAGCCTCACATCTTTTGAGTTTTGAAACCTATTGTTTGTAAAAATATCAAAATAGGAAAAAATGGGATCAGCATTATTACGACAGCTGACTCCAAAATTGAACAGGGAGAAAACTATTGAATTACTGAAAGCTAGATGAATAAAAATTTCAAATTCTTGTTCCAGTATTTTTTAAATATACTTATATTAGCCCAGTAAAATAGTACATTCTACCTTGCATGAAATGGGGTAGTCGGTTTCTTTTTTTAATAATGTTTATAGTGTCCTGGGATGCTAAATCCAAGTTTTAGACCTCGGCAAACTATGGGATCCTCAAAATCGTACAAAATGGCGGATTTTTGCACATTTTACGTTTGGCCAATTTTTACCCTGAAGAATCACTTTTCATATAGGACATTGTACATATTTTTAAAAGTATATTAAATTACCTTCAATTTGACCAAATTTATCATTGTAGGCCCAACCGTTTGCGAGATACAGCTCTTCAAAGTTCATCAAATTAACGAAAATTCACCCTTTTTCGATTTTCGCAATTTTGACCCTGAAGAATCACTTTTCATATAGGACATTCAACACAGGGTTGAAAGTAAATTCAAATACCTACAATTTGATACCCTAATTGGTTATTGTAGGCCCAACCGTTTACGAGATACAGCTCTTCAAAGTTCATAAAATTATCGTAATTTTTACTTGTTTTACATTTGGTCAATTTTGACCGTGAAACATCACTTTATCAAGTGTGACTTTAGCAAAGTTTTGAAAGATAATTTAAAAGCTACAATTTGAGACCAAATTGATTGTATGACCAATAGTTTTGCGAGATGTAGGCCTTCAAAGTTAATCAAATTGTAGAATTTTCCACTTTTCTACATTTCTTCAATTATGACCCTGAAGAATCAATTTTCATATAGGACATTCAACATAGTTTTGAAAGCTGATTAGATTACCTACAATTTGAGACCAAATTTGTTGTGTAGGCTCAACCGTTTGCGAAGTGCAGCTCTTCAAGGTTTATCAAATTATCGTAATTTTCCACTTGTTTTTGCATTTGGTCAGTTTTGACCGTAGTATCACTTTTCGAATAGGACATCCAACATTATTCTCAAAGTATATTAAATTACCTACAATTTGAGACTAAATTGGTCATTGTGGGCCTGATAGTTTGCGAGATATAGGCCTTCAAAGTTCTTGAAATTTCAAGTCTGATTGAATACGCCATATTGAATCTAAGTTCATTTTTTTTAATGGGAAGGTGGTCATGTTATACATGATTTCGATACAGAATTTCAAGAGAAAATGAAGGGCGGGAACGGCGCCACGATATGTGAAACCGTTTTCAAGATATTTCAATTATAAATCAGACATATTTACACCTAAAGCAGTTAGTATCTCGAAACAGTTTTGAGATATTAACTGATTTGAAACAATAGCGATTTAATTGAAATCAAACATTTCAAATATCTTTTCTCATTTCACCAGAAAATAGGGATAAGTATAAATCAGTAATTCAAGCACTTTCAGATTTCATGAACAATTCAAAATAAGGTAATCTATTCAACTGTGTGCTGAAGTGGAACAGTGATCTTCAGAGTGTGAATTCTGATCGTGTTTTCGGCTTGCTGAAACCCACGCATGCTGAGACTGATTACGGTTGGTCAAGATTAGGTAGCTTTCAAGGCTGCTAAGAAAGTGATGAGGCTCAGCAGAAAATGTAAAACAGTAAACGGCAAAATAATCATTTGTGAACAATCGAGATTGAACAGAATGATGTGAATGTGTGATTTTATCAAATAATTGTTATGATGAAATTTCTCATCAAAATGAATTGGTCTCAAAAAATATCTTTGTTTCTGTTGATCCTCAAAATGACAGAAAATCCGCCATTTTGGAATCCAATGGTCAGAGTGAAAACATTCATAAAAGAAACCATAATTCATGAAAATATTTGATGACGGTTTTACTGGGCTATATACTCAAGTGTGATAAGGGCACATCTGCAAAGTCATTTGCTTTCATTTTCATTTTTAACGATCCTTCCTGCTGATTGATCATTCAATAATTTACAGTGATTTAAATTTAATTTGACGCTTGGCATTAGATAGATAGATAAAGAGATATTAAATCTTTTCCATCGTACTCTACGGTCATCAGCAACGTCAAGAAATGATATATTTCTCTATCTATCCAGCCATGCATCAAATTAAATGAATGTTACTGTATTCGAATTAAGCTACAATAAGAGTATCCATTAAATATTATTAAATTTATGTAAAAAAATTTATGTTATTAAATTTATTCATTTACTTAATTTTTGGAGGGATTTTTCAGATAAGCTTCACCTCTTTTTTACCATACAGTATCATGAAAAAATAATATGATGAGACTAATGCTTTAGGTCGATTCCAAACCAGTTGAAAAGTAGTGATAATGGTGTAGAATACTGTGAAGCTTGTCACCCACTCAGGCGCAGTCTTGTGTGTACGTGACTTAACCAATGATCACACAACAACAATGGTTTTTACCCAGGAACAATGCCCTAGAGTATTGGTAGGGAGTTCTGAAACACTCTGTAGAGGGATCGACGACAAACTGAACTAATTGAAATTAAAAATCCAAGTGAAATAGTGTTTCCAAAACAATATATTTTACCTAAATAACTAGTAAAAACAACTGCATTAACATTCTCTAATAGATTACATGTTCATTCGAAACGAACTAGCTCCGAAAATTGCATTAAGCCACAATATTACAGACTTTTGGTTGATAAAACTGAAACTTGTACTTTCCCATCTGATAAAATTTTAACCACATGTTAAAATATTTATCTGATGTCTATGTAAAAAAATTGAACCGCTGGGAAAATTTAATCCCTCAATCAGCACCGATTAATTGAACCCTGTTTTTAACGGATTAGAAATGTCTCAACAATTTGAAATGTGTGCACAACCAGCTGATATTTGAAAAAATTATGCCATTAGTATAGCAGAATCCAATTCAACTTGTCAGAAATCAGCTGTTTCAAAGAGCAATATCACAATACTTAACCTACAATGCTGAATCTCGCAGATTATTGAAAAGGTATTTTAAAAAGTTATTCTTTGAAAGGTCTTCTTTAAAAAGGTCTTTTAAAGACTTTAAAAAGGTTCTTTAGACTTTCAAGCCTTTTGATTATTGTGTCGAAATCACTGTTTAATTATTACTGGATCAGCTGATTTATGACAAGTTAATTGGCTCCTGCTATATTTTTCACTACCAGATACCTTCTGCCTCATTGATAAAAACTCGGAGTGCAATTCATAAATTTTGTCTACAGAATATAATTTTGTAATAACATCTAATGAAAATGATGAGTAATGAGTAATGTAGTTTTGCAAATAAAATCAATGCAATTCAAGGCTTTCCAACACTATTTTGTCTCAATTCTTCATTTCAAGTTAGTTCAGTTTTTCGTCGATCCCATCATTTTAGGTCCCCGATTTATCGCCCGGTTAAATTTAATAGACGTACGAACAACCAGGCAGAAGAATATCATTATAATTATCATTAGAATATCATATCAACATCATTCAACAACAAAGAATAATCTGTAACTCATTACAGCTTTCTGCAACGATGAAAGTGTTTAATGAATTCATTCATTATCATGCAGACATATTAATTGATATTTTATAGTGAATGGCATCTCATACTCTTTGAATATTTTCAAAAATGTGTGTCAAAATCTTTAATGAGTTGTAATGACAATACTGTAATTCATTTTCAATCCAGATACCATAACAAAGTGAACGAGCTATAAGATAGTTCATTGATGATAATTAATTGTGTATTATTTTAAATGAACTTCAATCAATATTTTTCCAGGTTTCATATCTGCTGCAAAGGTGGAGACGTTTTTTGGTTGTCCATTGTCATACGATGGCCGAATGCGAATGCTTTAGAGAACCGCTAAGTCCAATACAGTTTAATTGTTACTACAGTAAGCTTCTAGCCTTCAATGCGAACAGCTTGCAGATCAAAAGATTTTTGTCAACTCGGAATGCCACTCGAATAGAATTGAAGAAAACTGCTGAACTCTACAAATTTGAAGGTAAATGTATGCCTGGAGAATATAATGGGTACAAAGTGATAGATTTGAAGACTTGGGATAGGCCCACAAAGACTCGACATGTGAAATCGAATCATGAAAGCAGTGCTGACATCTCTACTCAAACTCACACTAATTTTATCAACAGAAGTCGTCCTGAAAACCCCTTGGCTGATCGGAATAATGTATCAAACTCTAGTATTCGAAACATTTGTACTATTGCTGCTAGAAGACATCGAATTGATTCTAATTGTATAATACAGAAAGCAAGGAAACTTCAACCTCTTATAGAAAATCCTAGTTCCAAACAGAGAAACGAAACTATTTCAAGGGAGATATTTCAATGGAGACCATTTCAATGGAGAAATGGAGACTATTTCAATGGAGGGCAATATCCAGTGGACGTTTCAAAGGAACAAGGACTATTCAGAACAGACTCTCAAAAACTATCAGTGAGCTTGATGCACGGGTCATCTCCATTTTCTGATAATTATGAAGGAGATAAGTTACAATACCCTTCTAAACAGTTCTGTTTTCGGAAGATTTTACCGAAACCAATAGGAAGTCCTAAATCAATCCTCATCAAGAATAATGAAAATAATGTATCCAGTAGTATTTCTGAAACTATTGATCTGACAATGGAAGTTGAAAACTTCTCTGATGGAGAGACAAGTAATCCAGATTTCCGGCAATTTTCTTTAGAAAACATTGTTAAATCAAGTGGAATAGGTGAATCATTTGTTGGTAGGAAACTTTATCAAATTCAAGTACAAAAGGAACTTATCGCTCAGTCACCTGTCAGTCAGATATTTTCTTCACATCCAGAAACCCGTAACACAGCAAGCAATTTGGATAGAGGCCAGCTACCTCTTTTAATGAATGCCAATCACATTGGCCAAGATTCTAGTCCAAGAATATTACCTATCAACAAGTTTCATAGCATGACACATTTTTTGAGTCATCCAACTCAAGTAGATGTTAACAAAGAATCTTCATTGTCAAAAAAGGATACAAATTCAAACTCTAAAAAAGATCTCCCAGAAAATAGCTCTAGAAATTTTAGTGTTTTGTCAGCTACTAGCAAATCAGATTCTCTACCAGATGTGGTGAACCCCAGAGCACCTGAAACTATAGATCTGGTTTTGTCAGATGCAGAAGAGGATATGAATTTGAATAGAGATACTTTGATGCTCAATAATCTCAAGGAATCTGAACCCAATGAAGTGAACATAGAACAATGCATTGAAGAAGTAAGAAAAGTGATAAGAGATCATTTAGAATATAAAGCAAACAGGAAAAGTCAAGTTAAAGAAGGAAGTCATGGCGTGGAAACTGAAGAGGAATGTGATAAAGTGAACAAATCGATATCTGACAAACAACAAAAAATTGAATGTAACTACAAAGAGATTATTGGAATAAAAATTCTGACCACTAATGCAGCAAATTCGTTAACAAATGAAGGCAAATTCAAAAGTTCAAGTAATGATCAAAGCTCAAATCATATTGATGGCAACAACCAAAGTTCATCCGATAAATATGATGTGAACAAGGCTGGAGAAGTTATTAACTCCTTGCCCAGAGAGTCAGATGCAGTTCACAGAACAACAAAGAGTGAAATTAATAGTGTGAAGGGACATGTCAAGATACCAAATAAATTGCAGAAGAGTACACGTGATGAACATTGTATCATACAAGATATAAAAAATGACTCCACCAAGAATGATTGTAATGAGAAGTTGAAACCTGGAATTCAAGATTCACAATTTCTAGAAAACGTTTTAGATCAACTGCGGGGTAAGGTAACACTGCCAGCATTACATAATGAAGAAACAGTGATTCTTTGGAAAAAAATAAATTATTTGTTGTCTACAAATGGATTGCAATTTATCAACAAATTATTCAATCTAGGATTGATTAGAAGACATCAGAAATGCAGAAGCCCTCTCGAACATAACGACAGATCAATGAAGCTCATTCAAGTTCAAAATGAACGTTTGGAAAAAGATGTGTTATGGTATTGCAACCATTGCCAAGGAACTGTCACAGTTTTCCATGATTCAATCTTTGAAGGAGCAAAACTCGATCCATCAACAATAATAAAAATTATTTATTACTGGTGTATCCACACTCATTCAGAATGGCTGATGAGTAAGGAGAACCTACATTACAATGATGTGGTAATCTTTTACACTCGATTCAGGGCTGTGTGTACAGCAGCATTGCAACAACAAATACTCATCAAACTTGGAGGGTATAAGCATGAAGTCCAAATGAGCTACGTAGATTTATTCATTGGTGAGAGAATAATTATTCTTGGTGCTCTTGAAACTGAAAAGAATTTGATGGTTTTGAAAGCCATACCTGTACCTAAAAATACTCGGAATGCTAAGTACAGTCTAATTTTAAATGAATTATCAACCATGGTGCTGTCCGATAGTGAGATAGTTATTGACTGCACATTCCCACCAGGAGGTATGGATCAACACCAATTAGAATCATACTATGCTTCATTTCAAAGATTTCGAGGTGATGGAAAAACAAGACATCTAGCAATTACAACATTTTTAAACACCATTTGGATGGAATTCAAAAACAAATATTCTGAATCAGAGATAAGTTATTTAGAAAGCATTCAGCTGATTCTTAATGAGATGGTATGGAGAAGGCAATGCAATTACTCACCATTGAGAATGTTCCACACATTTATTGGAAATGTATCACTACAAAATTCCATTGAACTTAATACGTTATACACTCAAGAACTTGACAGAGTTGCAGCATCACCTATCTTGAACTTCTCTGGTGAAAAGCAGAGAAGTGAATGCATTGATGGTTTGCAAAATATTGTTCCCAAAGTTATTGATCAACGAGAAGTAACTGAGTCATCATGTTCACATGTGGTTGGAGCTGATGGAGGGAAACTGTTTTTAAATCCAAATGAAGAATTGTTGAGTAATGATAATTAAGATGATGATGAGGATGAGGATATAAATTTGAAATCAAGAGATAATTCCTTGATAATAATCGATGATGAAAGTGATGATAATAGAACGGCACAAGAATTGATAGACGGTGATAATAACAAAAATCCTTCTCCCAAGTCAAAACTGATAGCATCACTGAATGAACACTACTATGGAGTTTGTATGAATAATTTATCTACTTCACCAATTACAACGATTCCATCAATGAATTGCGCACTGTGCTATGCGGCTGTAACTGATAATATTGACATGATGAGACACCTTTTCCTTCACGCTTTATCAAAAGATGAATCATGTTTAGCAGTCGAAAAATTGAGAAACTACTGTCGTCATTGTTTATTTACATGTGAGGGAAGCATGAGCAATCATGAGGTTAACTGCAATTCCAAGCCAAAATCACAGACAACATGTTTGATTTGCTTGGCTTCTTTCAAAGATGAAGATAATCTGCTCTCGCATATGCAAGAGAACCATGTGCAGGAAGAAATTCCCTATGGATGTAAAGTATGTGGATTCCGAATTTCAGAGTACCGGTACATCATAGATCATTTTTTTTATAAGAAGCACAAAGGTGACAAGTATATCCAATGTCCTTTCTGTTTACAAGTGTACACGTTCATAACGTTTACAAAGCTGGACCAAAGTGTTTGTGTACACTTTTATAACCATATCAAAAAGCACCTGCTGATAGGAGTCAACCGATACTGTTATAAGTGCTGTTTGAGTTTTGTCACTGACAGAATGTATGAGACGCACACAAAAAAAGATCATGGTACGTGTAAAACAATGTTGGTAAAATACACAGCATTGGGTCCAAACCTGGATGATCCTATATCGGATCTCTTCCTAATCAAACGGAAACAACCAGAAAACAATGGAATAGGATACAAATTCGATTACCAATCAGTAAATCTCAATCATCTACCATTAAAGGCGAAATGTATTGAGTGCCGAGGGTTACTTTCGGTCAGAAATCATTTTCCCGGACATTTTCAATGTGACCGCTGCACTTATTCTACCTATTGTTCAATAGCAATACACAATCACATAGCCGATTATCATAACACAAAAGATTTGAGTCGCTTCCCAGTGTGGCCAGGTATCATCCTGAGTACACCAATGATATGCGAATGTGGGTTTCTTTCCTGCTTTGGTAACAAGTTAGCTGAACATCTCGTTTTTTGTGGAAAGACTAACGGTACGTTATACTGATCGATACCAACACATCAAAATTTATTGGAAACAATTATTTGAGATTTTCAAATACAGTCGAGTATTAGTGTTGTGCAATTACGTATTACAGTAATTTAATACTTTACTTTATTTGGCTCTACAGTCCTGGGTGGACCTTGGCCTCCTCTACATGGCGCCTCCATGCATCGCGCTCCTGTGCTCTCCTCCGCCAGTTCGCCACTCTCAGCACACGGAGATCATCCTCCACGTTATCCAGCCGTCTTCTTCTTGGTCTTCCTCTTCTCCTAGTTCCAATCATCATCCCATCCATCATTCGTAATGGACCTCTCTCCTCCCCCAGAAGTAATTTAATATAGTGTTATATAATAATATAATGCAGTCATGTATGCGGAGAGTCGATTCCTCAGATTATTATACAACTCACAACATAGTATGATTAATTTATAACTTATCAGAACCGTAGCCTATTAGTACACAATCATTAAGGATCTACACACAAATAGTTTAAGGACAATATTTTCGAATTTAAGATTGTTTATTGATAACACTGTAGTAGTTTAATGGTTTTTTGAAGAAATAAAAAACTGCATTTATGGTATTGCATTCGATTCCTTGACATATTTATCATACATTAGTATTCTTTGAAACTTTGTTGCACTACAGAGAAAATCTATGAAAAATTTAATTTATGAGAAAAAAACAATATTCAATGAATCTCTCTATCTAGAGAAATTTTTTTTTCAAGTTTATGCACTCCTTCAAGTCTTTCGGTTATTCATTCTATTAATGGTGAGAAAGTAGACTAGTGGTGCGCTCAAGTGAGAGACAGAATGAACGATCGGAAGGAATTTTACCATCTTAAGATAGGAACAAAACACGATTTTGAAATAGAATTCGATAAAATCAATAAGATATCAATCATATCATCAATACTCAGCCACGTACGCAAACTCTCAAAAACAGAGAAAGTTATCCTAGAAAAGAGAAAAGAGAGAAAATTATCCTACGGAACGCCAAATCAAATGTTTTCCATTTGTTGCTAATAGTGGAATCAGTTGTATTTACACTAAAAAGAACAATCATATCTTTTTCCAGTGACGCTCCTGCCGTAATAAATCAACAAACACAAATTAGACATCATTTAATGCTTGGAAATAGTAATACATGTGCGTGTCAAACACATTCATATTCGTTACAACCAGAGCAATTTTTAGAGAAACAACTGCTTTTATGTGCATGAAAAATAAAGTTATGTTGGTTTTAATGTTATAATTCAAATCTAATTCATGTTCCAAGTAACATTCATATTATAGAGTCTTGTCCTACAGAGTCCAGGGTAATTAAAAATTTATTTCTCAATGACCATGCACTACCTAAGATTTTTGATTATTAAAAAGCATGTCAAACATTTACAGATCTGAAAATCTGATGAAATATGGAAAATGAGTTGGAGAATCGAATGAAGACGGTTCGAAACATGTATGTATGCCAATTTTCGCACACTAGATGAAAATTCGCTGAAAGTAATGCTTTTTTTATATGCGTTTTTCGGTTTTTTGATGATATCTCAAAAACTATTAGAGCTATCCTCTTGAATTTCAGCTCAAACGATTCCTCATCTTAATCTACATGAGTTGACACCAATTTAAAGTTTTCTTATCATTTAGCAACTTCAGAAAAAAATAAAAAAGATGTGGTTTTTTGCATCTTTGACGATTTTTTACCCGATAACGGTTCATTTGCGGACCATGGTTCATCAGATGTTCCTATCCTAACTTCTTCTGAAGAATCATTTGCGTTATTTGTATTTCGTTATCTCGTACTTGCAAATTTTTCTGGTACAGTTCGCTCCATTTTGTCATTCTTAAGGAAATATATCGCAAGGAAGAAGCATCGACTATCGATCATTCTGTTAGTCGACAGACATCGATTGAGAAATTATCGATGTATTACGAATTCGAAGACTTCGTAGTTTATGATTTTGCTGCAAGGTGGCAGAGGCTGTCTTTCTTATGAGTGAATCGTTTCCCGCTGCTGGGAACTGTTTCAATTTACGTTTGAATTCTCATGTTTGTATTTCAAAGTAATTAAAATTGAAAAATATTGTTTCTTAAACAATATTGTAGAACAGGGGTGCCCAACCTTTATCAATCAAGGGCTACATTGTCAACATTCAAAGATAAGGCGGGCTGGGGGGAGGAAGAAAGCGGAGGGGGCTCCCCCAGGATATTTTGTAATTTTTACCCTCATAAAACACATTTTAATGCTTCCTGTAATGTAAATTTTCTTTCTCGGTTTTAGCTGAAACACCATGTTTTACGTTTCAGTTTTGTTAAGGATTTTGGCAACATGGCGGGCCGCATAGGTTGGGCAGCCCTGGTTTACTCAATAATTTTGCGTTTGTGAACCATAGATCATCAGAAGATGATCTTAGGCCCGTATTATACTAGGATGCTGGGATGCTGCATTTGGGAGGTTAACGGGGGCGATTCAAATGGGAGCGATTAGACTAGGGATGCCAGCATCCAGGTTACCGGGGCATAAAATCAAATGGGAGCGTTTAGACTAGGGACGCCAGCATCCCCGATGCCAGCATCCTAGTATAATACGGGCCTCAACTTTTCACTTAGAATCATGCGTCATGCGTTATTTTCAATTCGATCCCTTGTTTTGAGGCAAAAGTTGTAAGAACAAACCTACCTACAAATTTTGGTCTTGAGGTGCAGTGTATTTTAGTAACAATTGAATCTCTTTATCCATTTTGTTTTTATCACCAAAACAATATTATCATCATTGTTGATCAGTACATTTGAACTGAAATTGAATTTTATTATTATTATTAGCGTATGCCAAAACAATGTTCCTCGATGGGAAATTGTTAAATTGTTTAAATTGTTTTGTTAATTGAAATTGTTTGAAATTTTTCCATGAAAATCAGTTCAAATTAAGAGACTTGTACAGTAAATGTATGTAGGCCTATGTTTAGCCTTCTTTGAATAATATCTATTTCATGGCCAAAATCTGGGGCCAGTTTGATGAGAGTCATGTAACTGTAATCCAGGAAAAGGCAGGCACTCATGAGACATATTAATTTATCACATAGTGATCCGTGCTACCCATATGTAGTGTATGTATACCTTTTCCTTGTATTACAAGACTCCTAAATTTTATGAAAGAGGCCCACAAGGTTTATCCAACCATGTTGAATTTCTCAACATTTGGTTTAAACTTATTTTGAACAAGGCTTATAAATACAGTGCACAATTTACAGTAAGTACTACTGTAAGCACAGTACACCAACAGTAGGCCTAAGTGAAAAATGTTGAAAAAAATAACACCCACATTATTTACAAAACATTTATTATTTTTCTTTTCTTTTTTTTTTTGTTTTACAGTAACATACTACAAAATAAACGTATCCTGAAAAGAAAAGATTTAATGTTACAAATAAACATATTTTGGGCAACTTAATGGAATGAAATATTATTTGGTTCAACTCAGAGACTGTTTAAACCTATCCTGTTTGAATACATCCGATGAATAAACATAAATAATGAATAAGAAAGGTTCGCAAGTAGTAAACTTTAGAGTAATTCATCTCAAACCAACTTGAATTAGGCTATAATGTAAATTTTGGAAGTTCATGAAAACAATAAAAATAGGACATGACAAAGTTAGTATCAAGCATAAAGACTGATAATAACATTGAAGAATCGAAAAAACAATATGAGTCATTCGTATGTGACAACATATCGTATTAATAAATTATTAAAAAAAAGAACGTATCGCTTTATTAGTTACTTTTGAAATGAATTTATCAATCATACATGTACAAATATCTTACAAGAAAGAGGAGGAAACTATTGGTTACATTGAAGTTATGAGAAGAATATTTACCTCTCAACAGTAATTACCCATTTTATGGGTTATTTTGAACTTTTTTTGCCACTTCATTATTACAATTAATTACTTTGGTCCGAAATGAAAAAACATCATTCAATGGTACACCACACAGTTCTAACTTCAAAAAAGAGACATTAAAAAATTATTTTGAAGAATCTGTAAAACACATATTCAATACAAATATTATAAAGTTAGACCAATATTAATCTAATATATTTTTCCATTCTTATTCAACTAAATTGTAATAATTGTATCAAAAGGAAGACATTAATTTAATAAAATTTATTGGATAATCTTGTTTATAATAATAAAATCGAATTGTATGTAACTAGCGCTGGTAACTAACAAATGTTAAACCGATGATGTTTAGATAAATTACTTTAAAAAAGTATCATCGAACTTATTAATAATTTCTAGATTAGATTCAAGATTTGAAATAATTTTATTCCATGTTAACAAGAGTAACGATCGCGAATAGAAAATTATTTTATAAAATCCATTACGGAAAGCATTCAATAACATTTTGTACTATTTCAGCTTTATCGTCTATTAGATTAGACTTCTTGTTTCAGAAAATTCAATCAAACACAACCTAAAATTTTACGGAATTTTCAGCTCATTCACTGCTATTTAGAATTTTAAAAACCTGTCATAAACATTATATCTCGATCTAAAATGTTTGATTAAGTCAGTAGAATTTCAATGAAGTTTCACTTTCATAAAATACCAATTTATTATTGAAAGAATAAATTAAATTACTTTAAAAAAATTGATAACCTTATATAACTAAGAATAGACCGATATTGAAGGAAAACACAAGAGTGTTCAACTTTTCTTACTATTTATGTATTAATTATTTATAATTAGAATCAGTCGTGGCTTTCGCAAATGGAATACTTGAATGATTTTGTAATTGGCAAATTTCAATTTATCTCACCTTTTATGTTATAATTTTAAAAATTAATGGATTATGAGGCAGTGTGAGTTCTTATTTTTAAATTATTCCTAATTATAATACTTTATATTTTAAATATTAAATTTTCACTATTTAATTTCAATTCGAAAAAACTTTATAACTTAGTAGTTACGATAAGTACAGAATTTATGAGAAATTATCAATTATTTGAATAAACTCAGATCACACATACCTTCAAATAAATTTATTATGGAAGAAAAACATTATCAGTGAAATAGATTGCTGAATCTTTTAGATCTTTTACTAGCAGTTATGAATTTCTTACGGTTAATTTTCATATGAATAAGACATGGAAGAAAGGAGGAATAGAATGGTGAATAATCATACATTCCTTATCATCAATATTCATAACTCAAAAATTCATATACACTCACACATCAATACACACAAACACACAAGCTTACACTCAATCTATTCTATTCTGAAACTACACTTTTAATCTTATTTATAAGACAATAGTTCTAATAATAGTATGAAAAATATATCATAAAGCTATATATTATTGTAAATATATTGGCTTATTCAAAGTTAATTCTGAACGAATAGATTAAGTTATGCATTATGCTTTAGAACACAAACTCTATACACTAATACATGCAAATATAGATAGAACGCATGTATTAAAAGGATAACCACTACAGATTGTAGAATATAAAATTCGAAATAAAACAATGAATATTAGCACCATAAATAAATAGAAGACGCAAAGCGGTACGTTGAATGGTGAATTTATACTAAAAAAATATTATATGAAAAAACAGGAACTAGAAATTCGGAAAAGGCAAGTTATATCAGCCTGGTCACAAGATTAGGAACAGCAAAAAGGAAAAAAATGCAGTTCAAATACAAATATTTATGTCATTTTCACTTTTTTTTAAATTATTGTGGATATCATCCTTGAAATATTAATTGTTTCATTAATATCGTTAGTAGATGTTAAGCAAAAATGACATAAATATAAATCTGAACTGAACTTTTTCGAAACAAACTCACACTCAAAATGCGATGATTTTTCAATAATTCAAGCAACATTTTGAACGAGCTGGAAATAAAGCTATAGAGAATTATCAATGAGATCAAAAATTGATAGAAATAAATCCCGCACAATAAACCCGTCAAATAGTGGTGATCCATTTAAACATGTTCAACCAAAACCACTTAAAATTACAGAGAATAGCATGCACAGTAAAACAGAACAATCTGACCGACAAACAGCCGAATAAATACACACAATATTGATTCAATACCTTCCTCTACATCCATAAATTAGCGATAGTATATCCAAACCATGAAAACCATAAAACTAACTATTCACATAAGCTCCATTTTAATGAAGGTAATAGACAATTCCCAATTCAAGAAGGCACTAACTAATTTTTTATGACTCTTTCCATGAAGACTGACTCCACAAAATAACCCCGAGCTTTTGTGTCGTAGATTACGCTAGTCACTCATATTTGTTAAAATCTTTGCTCTCAACAATACTAAGTACATTAATAAATAGAGTTCAATTGTTAATCTATATAAAATTACGAAAAGCTCAAGTTTACATGTAATGCTCCTTACTTTCCCTTCTTTTACCTTTATTTGTCCATTACACAATAGGTTAAATCAATGCAGAAACTCCATGTTTTTCAAATGTTTGAGAAAAAAGAATTTACAAAATTATGGAGAATGAGCATTATGCTGAATGTTAATATTAATTGTTTGATCAAGTTGAATATAATCACCTAAAGGAAAACCCCACGATGGAAAATTAAATTACAAGATTTTCATTATGGAAGTATATACAGTTCAGTATTCTCGTTCAATTTATGTTCCAAAATTTTTCGCCAATCCATTATACTCAGCTGAAGGAAATACTTTATGAAATCATCAAGACGAATGAGCCCTTTCTTCTGCTCAAATCACTGTACACGCGAATCAATTGACCTTTAGGTTTTTTATGAACTCAACAGCATCCGTACACAACTCAATAGGAAACTCAATGAAAATTAATAGAGAAGTTAAACAGTGATAGAGCAGGATTTCATAGAAAAAAGCAAAAATATGCTAAAACATCACCAACTTCATAAGCAAAGTTCTTGTGTGATTATCTATGATCTACTAGACGAAAAAATCCTAACAAAAATACACAATTCAAGGTTTGTTTCATAAAACTGACACGAGAATAACAATAATAATCATCATTCAATATGAATGAATCAATACAAATTGACAAATTTTCCTGAATTCATGGAGAATCATAAACAAAAATCATAAACCATGGTTCACAATTTGAAAAAAAAACAACAAACGTTAATGTCTGAAATACTAGAGCATCAGATCAATAACAAAAATACATCAACGATAAAATAACACAATTCATGAAATAAAATAATTTTCTTCTAAGTAATTTTATCCCACCCGTACCCTTAATCGCAGAAAATAAAACTGAATTAATCATTTCATGATTCAAACTTTCGTTTTTCATTGAATAACTCTAGTGAAACTACTTGTAATGCACTATACGGCAATAACAAATTCTACAGGATATCAAATTTTGACACCAATGGTGACCCAAAAAGTAATTTATTTCCATATTTAAACTGAGAATAAATTTGGTGAAATTTCATTTTAAGTTTATATTCAAAGTTTGATACCAATGATGACACTAATAGTACTTCAATTCGATATTCAAACTGAGAATAAATTTGGCGATGAAATGTGATATTTTCAAATATTGATACCAATGGTGACCATTATGATACCATTTGTCGTTATTTTATCTAACAATAAAGTTATGGTGGATTTTTCATCAAAGTTTATTCAATTGTACATTGTAATCATAAGTAGAGTAATTTTAATGATTTTTTCATCGTCCATTGATTGTTGATGGGTACGGGTGCAGGACACTTGAAGTTAGAACTGGTTTAAACTGGTGGTGGACCATTGTAATAGCGTAACTGGGGTGAAAAAGACAGGTTCAGGTTGTTGATGTTATCACAACAGTTGGGTTCAAGCAAGCACGCGACACAGAAAATCGCCATAATCGCCATTTGGAAAGGCAGGGCGGCTCTCATGACTCGCCAAAGCCACGAGTTGGGTCGACCCGGCTCTGGGTCGTCTGGGTCTCCCAGTCCGAGATTTTCTGTTGAGCCCTGCCTCTTGTCAGATTGCCTGCAACAAATAAATAACAATGAATAGAACGCCTTCAAAAAGGACAAGGAGACAACACTGGAGACTACATTGAATGAAAGCGTCCAAAGCAATTTGATGGAGCATTTTTCCGCAACCTCATACTTTTGCCAATATTTTGAATTATGATATGGGCTTACAGGTAATCTCAACAAACATTATCATTTCCGTTTGTCAAACTACCTTCACAGAGAAATGACATTAAAAATTACTTTTCCAACAGTAAAAATAGTCTCTGTACTCTTGATTGCTTTGATAGTGATAAAAGCTACAGGGATTGTATAGTCACAGTGTGGCCATTGGTGTCAAAGGACTCATAAATGTATGTTTTATTTCCCGCCCCAGCCATACTTTTGCCAATATTTTGAGTTATGATATTGGCTCATAGGCAAATTTAAGCCCATTCACTCATTTGACAAACTGTCTTCACGAGTTATTGTGTTGTATTACTGTATTTTCTGTTATTGTATTGTTGTGAATAAATTATTTGTTTTGAAAAAGAAACGACATTAAAAATCATGTGTCTAACACCAAAAATAA
Organism: Laodelphax striatellus; assembly: GCA_017141395.1. Taxonomy (NCBI): domain Eukaryota; kingdom Metazoa; phylum Arthropoda; class Insecta; order Hemiptera; family Delphacidae; genus Laodelphax; species Laodelphax striatellus. The sequence continues at coordinate 18,458,544 of CM029536.1, read as the reverse complement.
TTTCTCTACACTCAAGTAAATTTTTTGAAAGCTTAAACTGGCGAAGGTGTGATCTAATTAGATCTGATCTGATTATAAGTGAAGTGTATCACTCGACATTACGATTCAAGTAAACTCTGAATGCAAATCTTATGGAAGTTGGCAAAATTATGGTGGATTTGACCGAGCTAACCATTGAAAGAGACAGCAAATGACCACACTGTGATAATACTACAGTCTCTGCAATAAAAACTATCTCTGGCCTCTGGCACAATCAAAGTTTAGGTTAGAAGTGTAACTCAAACTCCATTAAAGTATCTTCTCAATTTGAATCTCATTGGAAAAAGTATTTCGGATTTGACCGAGCTGACCAATCAAAAGTGTGACATTTAATGGCCACACTGTGATTATACAGTCTCTGTAGTAAGCACCATCTTTGTTTCAACCAAGTTTTATAAATCAAAGTTTAAACTGTGGATTTTCAGATTAAACGAGATCAAACGTAGATTTATAATTGAAAGCAAGTTAAAACTTCGATTTGTTGAACTTGATTTAAATAAAGATGGTGCTTACGGGTCTAAGGGTTTGAATGTAACAATGTCGTATTATAGGTCCTGCATCTACAACAATCAATATCAAAAACCCAATCCATAGGTCTACTTGGAAGTGTCTTGTTGATTCACAGAAAAGAAGGAAAACAAGACTACTGAATAGACTCTCTCATAATATCTGTAAAGAGTCGCTTAACATAATTGAGAGAGTTTCAAATGGGTCTAAGAAACTGGAAAGGGGAATAATAAAGAAGGGGATCCCTCTTAATAAATCCACACGTTTATTGTAAAATAAGCTTCAACTAGACGGGCAACTAGCAGTTGAAGAGCTTAATCCCTATTAAAAGCTTGCTCAAAATTTGCATACTAACACACGATTATGGCGGCAAGTTCTTGAAAAGCCTCTTAATGAGAAGAAGTCAAGGATAAGTCGAGAAAATTACAAGGACAGAAAAGAAGTTGCAGTGAGATCATCAGAGTAATTGCTGCTCGAATGGGTAATTAAAAGAGTCGTCCCGACTAACCATCTTGCAACCATTAAGGGATGTTTAGCCCTTAACTCAAGCAATAAAGGACGGAAAGACCTCCAATTTTACAACTGTTTACTCTTCAGAGTCTTCACAGACAATTTAACGACGGGAAATGGTTCAAGTATGAAACATTATAATAAAAAAATGGCGACTTAGTGGTTTCTTGAATAGGAATAAGTATTAAAAATGATTATGCACAATACAAACTGTAAAATGTTTCTGATTTTCATTGTTTTCTATCTCTTTTTACCAATAATTTCATTCTGGATTGACCTAAAACTTTATCATTGAATGAAAACTAACTGAGCATACTATTGTTTTGATTTGAAAAAGATTTGAATCCTTGAAACGTCGGGACTTCTTGTATTGATAGTATCTGAAGAACGTTTATTATACTCAACAGAAAATAAATAACAAATTAATTTGATGGAATATCAATAATTAATGAATTAATTTGATGGATATCAATTTTCAATATTTTTAGTTTCAAGATGATTTTGAAGTTTTTGAGAGAATAGTGAATAGTTCTAGCATTCGAAAAGCAATCTATCTGTAATTGTACTCTATATACTCAGTAATAATAAATAATTAAAAACTAATGCAAAAGTTGAATTAGAAATGTTACTAGTAACATTACATTTCCAAATCTTTCATGTTTACTTTTTTTGGACAATGAAAACGTTTCAGGTCAAACCAGAATGAAATTAATGGTGAAAATTGATAGAAAACAATGAATCTCAGAAACATTTTGCAGTTTGTATTGTACAGAATCACTTACAGACAGACGGAGAATCGAATAATGCAAGATTAAAGACGGTCCTAGACTAGAGACGAACTGCGATCAACAAGGAAAAGATCAGGAAGAAGGGTGCTAAGGGACCATTGACTTTCTTTAACAGGGGTGCGAACTTTTTATTGTCATTCTAGAATATTCGATTATAATGAGAGGGAGCATGAAAAAGGGAGAAAAGGAGGGATAGAGAGAGAGAGAATCTTGAGAAAATAATAATGAAGTAGAAGAAAGACGCATGAAAAAGGTGGAAAATTAGACGATTCATATGCAAGACACAGCCGGGTAGGGGTGGGTAGTTTAAGGGTGGTGTTGGGGGGGGGGTGTAGATCCGCCCCACTGCCATTATCGGTGTTTAGTAGCAAGCTTTACAAGTCCCCAGCAGCACAAAGGGTGCAGACTACAACAGCCTCCAAGACTTTTCTACTAACCCTGAACTTCTCAATGCTGGTTACGGTCTGATAGCTAGACTTTTCCTGGGCACTTTTCGGTCGCTCAACCAGAAAATGGACTTGGGGCTCAAGAGCGGAAAGACATCTCACTTTTACAGTAGGCTTGTGTAACAAGTATTTTTCTTGATAGTGGAATAGTCTATTCTATTCATCGAAATAGGGATAGCCTATATCCTTACGTTTGATTGGAATATTTTCTAATTATTTATAAGCATTTATTACTAAATAATTACTTATAACTTAATAATAATGGAGTGATTCAATTTCTTAAAGAGGAAAATAAGTGACCAAATTAATAGGTTTTCAATAAAAATATAAAATGCTTGAAATCAATAACTTATTTTTATTCTATGCAAAGATGAAGGAATGATGATATTTTATAATAATTACGATAGAATGAGTCTGCAAGAGAAATAGGCTAAGTAACCTCTAGATTTGGAATAGGTTTATAAATGGAAAAGAAAGAGACAGTTTTGGGCCTTCATTTATTAAGTATCAATCAAACATCGATTCTATAAATTAAAATCTATGTTGGACTGATGAATGAGTTTCAACAATTTAAAAGAAGATGAGATCATGAAATAATTTTACACCAATGAAAGCATGTATGTTTTGGTCCTGTAAACTCATTAAAGCCTCGATTACAAGGGGCGAGCTTACTAGCTGCTAGCCAGAAAGCCAGGAAGCACGAATCAATTATGGAAATAAATAATTCTGACACTCACCTGGAAGAAAGAATTCGTGGAGCAACATCAACGGTGCTATTCGGAAAATCTAATGGGAGCGATTTCCGAGCCACTTTGGCCTCTGCGCACTCGGCGGTTCTGACAATCAACTGTCTGCATGTTTGTTGAAGGTCCTTCAGCTCATTTTCAATGTTCCAAATTTGCTGCAAAGAAAATTTCAATACAAAATTAAAATTGCATGAACATGAATTAAAAACATACGGAAATTTTCAGATTGAAATAAACACATTGGAATATTAGAAAAAAGGCAGAAAAAATAGTACCATAATCAAATTTCAAATTTTTCGAGCCCAGAGACAAGTCTATTGGTGAATAATCCATATTTTCACCCTTTAAAGGTTTATTTTCTAGTATTGTGCATGAATCAATTACATTACGTTTTGTAATAAGATTAATAACATTACTTTCACCATGTTCCCTATCAAGGGATAATTGGTTATGTTGGTGAAGTGGAACAACCCTACTCGGGTCTCCCCACTATTAAAAGCCATACGCTAAATAAATAAATAAATTACGTTTTGTCTCTATTACAAAAATTATTTAATCCTCTGTAACCATCAACCGATTTCTCCAATAATTAATGCTCCTTTAATCAATTCCTCTTCAACGTTATAAGGTATCAAGTATAGATGACGAATTTCATTTTTTTTATTCAAATTCGATCAGTGTTGATTCACCAATACGATTTTATTGATCAAAATTTTTGAAAATTCTAGAATACCGGTAATTATGATTTGATAGCTATACGATCGATAATATTGATCAAAATCGAATCAATAGTATCCAAATTCGACTTAAAATCCTTTTCAATGCTTCCAACTATCAACTAAGTACAGTATTAAATATGATCGACGAGCATATGATCATAATATAACCTACAAATGCTGAATCTATTGATAAGGTCTTTTAAAAAGTTATTCTTTGAAAGGTCTTCTTTAAAAGGTCTTTAAAGACAGCCTTTGATTATTGAATCACTGTTTAATTATTACCGGATTTATGACAAGTTAAATGGATCCTGCTATAATTGAAATTTTCCTATGCTATTGAAAGCTTGACTTTAACTATTTGAACTTGATTATAACTATCAACTATTTCAACTTGAATGTAACTATTCTTGTGTTGAGTTGCACCAAGCGAGACCTGATTCAAAATAGTTGATCCCAGTTGGTGCAACTCAACATTACTGTATTGATGTTGAAATTTGTTATTAGATTCCCGAATGTTTTCCTTCACTTTCTATTAATATAGAAAGTGATCTATTAATATATTTCCTTCACTTTCTATAGGATATTTATTCTACCGACCTTCTTGAAGTCGTTGATGGCTTTCGATCCGGGCCAATGCTGAGACAGTTCGGCCTCCAACTGCCTGGCCAGTCGACGCAGCATGGCCAGCCGCTTCTCTCGCTCGCTCATCTCCTGGTCGGAGCCCGAGTCCGAAATGCCACTGTCTGACAGCGAGCCCGATCCCTCCGCGGTTCCCACTCCTTGCGACGCCAACACCACTATCGACGAGTCGTTCAACACGAGGGACCCATCCTGGAAGCGAAAAAATTTCAAAATCAGTTACTATATCAAATAAATATTATTGTTGTGGCGTTTCCACTAGCATTGTACTGGGTGGCGCAAAAAGAACGGATGGATTTGAGTAGGATAGTATCAGTTGACTAGAGCAGTCTGTGACTGCAGAGCGACACCATTTTGTAGGTTCAAGTATCCAGTTTTAATAACAATGGCGCAATTGACCTTGCAACATTACGTATTTGCTGTTGAACAATATTTCCAATAGAATAAATCTGAAATCGTCGTTTAACGGAGCTTTAGCAGAGTTTTAAGTCGAGCTCATTGGCATGTGATTCTTCTTTGCCCGAAATTCAAGACTGTCGAATATCTTTACATTGAAGATTTGAATACTGCAATACATGAATGAACTGCTGTATCAAAAGTTAAGGACCAATTTGAGGCTTTTAATGAGCATTAACTCATTAACGGAGCATTCTTTCCCATGTAATTATTAAAAATTGTTTTGGAGTTTTTCATACAAATTCTCAAATTGGGTTATTTACTTAGTATTTTGGTTTAAGGAAGATAAATGTATGATTGAAATAAACTTTTTTTATAACACTTTGAAAAACATCCGTTCTTTATGCGCCACCCTTTACATGCCTTGAAGGGATAAACGCATTCTTATTAGATATCATTACTCAATTATGATGATTTGTCATTCATATGGAGTGGTCCGTAACCGAGGGCGATAAGCGCCTGTCTGATAATCCAAAGGTTCCAAGATCGAATACAGTTGCCGGAACGGATTTTGACAGAAACGGCCACTCCCGTCTTTCGGAGGAGACGAAAAGCCGTCGGTCCCAACTGCCTAAAAACAGTCGTCATCTCTCATCATCACCCCACTCATTACCCACGCACAAGCCTAGAGCTCATGTGGGCATCACCCTCAAAAAAAAAAAATATATATATAGCACTGAGTTAGTAACTAATTAGAGAGGTTACTCGTTCAACACAAGGGATCCATTCTAAGAACAAAATAATTACATTACTGTATTCAAATATTGACGAATCATTACCTAATTATGATAATTTGTAATTTAGCATTCAGATGAGAAAGGCTTGTATCTAATTTCAAGTAACAAGAACTACCAAACATTCAACAATGTTTTCATCCATTCATTGAGAATGTACATTACAAAGTGGGAAGAATCAGCAGGCTTTTCTTAATGATGATAAATTATTTGGTATCTTTATGGTAATACAGTACAGCGAAATGCCTCAATTATCATAGATACGAAAAATATATACAATAATTTAATTAGAGTGATAATTCCCTAAAAGCCGAGCCAATGCTCAAAATAAAATAATGGAAGAGTCATTTGACTAATGAAAATTATTATTCATTCATTTTCAAACTATGTTATTTCAACATGAAGTCTCACAACGTGGGACTTCATATCAAACATACTATTTCGTCTCAGACTTCCTTTAAAGACAATGGTGCCTCAACATAATTTTCAATGAGGCTACCTAGCTCCTGTTTTTTTCATTACTTCTATAAAGTAAATTCTCGCTTATCCGTCACAAACGGTGGGCCGGATAATTGAAAATTACGGATAGAAGGGAATATTTAAAAAAATATGTTCAACTAATTGAAAACGTTGTAATATTAAATCTTGTATGTCTTGTAAATTAATTCTTGTAAACATTAATATACAGTAAATCCAAAACGTTTGTAATGTGCCATTGTTTGTAACCATTGTTTGTAAATTGTTTATGTGCATTAATTTGTACCAAAAGTTTGGAGTGTGCCATTGTTTGTACCAAAAGTTTGCAAAGTTTGTCATTGCGCAATGAAACGTCCGTACACACATTCTATCATTCCAGTTGACGTTCGTTGTGTACTATACGTTTTGATTCACTTTGGAATTTGAACAATTTTGTCTCAGATTAGTATGCCGGATAATACGGAATGACGGATATGCGAAGAATGGATAATCGAGACTCTACTGTACTTTGTATTATTATTGTATTCTTTTGGAAATGGTATGTAAATCACTAAAATTTTTAATCTGTGTTATTAATTAAAAAGTACACACACATACCTCTCGACAAACAACAAATAAACTTTGATAATCACCTCATTACAGCCATCCTGTTTCTCTGAAAGAACTTTGGCAACAACGCGCACAGACGTGGCAACGTCGGATGAGACAGTGCCTCCCTTGAGTGCGGTATCAAGCATCAGCATGGTCTTGTGGTCTCCGCGCAGAGCCAGCTGCAGTTCTGACAGATGCACTTCGAACTGTTGCCAGGCGTCAGATAGCGACTGCAGGGTGCTCAACTGTTGTTTCACTCTGCCAAACAAAAAACAAATTTCATCATTGTAATGACAGAAGAGAATGTAGTTAATTAGAAAACTATCAACCAATTGCAATGCTGGTTTGTTACCTGGGTGGTGGATGAATTATATAGCCTATAGCTCATACAACATCAATAATAATATAACATTTAGGAAATTATCACGGCCTTCTTGATAAACTGTGTCAACCGTCATCCGCCATCTACCCACCTGCAGTCGTGTCCACTGAGCTAAATATCCATCTGGAGGTAGCACTGATTGAAAAAGCTAGGTTCCGCCTAATAGCATACTGTTCTTGAGAAAAAATTGCAATCCTCACTTCATTGCCAACTCAATTTTTTTGGTACTACACACTGTTGTAAAAAAATATATTTCATCCTCACCTTATTGCCAACCTAACGAAATTAGACGGAACACTAATCCTGCTAGCAGCCCTAGCTAGTGCTACCTCCAGATGGATATTTAGCTCAGTGGTGGAGCCCGCGGTAAGAGCCAATTAGATTAAATCACCGTTAAATGACGTCATTTAGCGGTACCAATGCAAAGAAATATTGTATTTACTTGTATTATCCATATTATCTCATTACAAGTCTATTATAAAAGAAACATCTATTATAATCAGTAAAAAATCTATCTATGTAATCAATAAAACACTTTCTAGGAGAGTATAATGTTTTTATTAAATAGTTCTAATGCGAGTCATCATTTCAATTGAAATACATGAAAAAACTAAATATTCATAATCAACTTATTTCTAAATAGTTTATTAAAAAATTCATCTGAATTTAATAAATTATGAAGTATAAGTTAATCAATAAATCATTCAATAAATAGAACACTGTCTAGAAGTAATTAGAACTTAAGAAGATAGTTATAACGCAACCAAAGACAATATTATACTTCTTAGAATTAAAAGAATTATAGAATTGATAGAAAAATGTTGATACAATTAATTTATTGATAGAGTAGCCTGTGAAGCAACAAAATTTAAAATTACATAAACAAACTGAATTCTTTCAGATCCATCCACCATTTTCCTTCATGAAACAATAACGTTATCAACAAAACATCTTCCTGAAAGTCACGCCACATTGTAGAACTGAACATATTGAGAAATCATAACAGAACAGATTGCGGTAGAAAAGATAAAACGAAAAAATACTATACATCCCTCTCCCCTAACTGATGATGGGGCCACACTGATTGAAATCTAGCCTCCCTTCCCTCCCCCCCACCACCACACTACGTCATCTGCCAACCGTAAAAAGAACATAAAAAGGCCGACAGTGTCCAGCCACAGCTATCAACTAGGCGTTAGAAAACAATTCAGATATCATTATTGCAGTTGTGGACCCTCTTTTCGGGGCCACGAATAATTCATCATGCAGTGATCCTCCTCTCGCTATTACTCGTGCAGAAGGCCCCCACCACTACGCACCTGTTTCCACATGAAATCATTTTTGCGGACATCTTTGTTCAGTTACAAAATGTAATCCAATACCCAGGGACTAAGTAATCTGTATTGAGGTTGATTAAACAGTAAAAGATTATCGATTCATCATCCTTCCTATTACCCACGCACAAGCTTAAAGCTTATGTGGTCATCATCCCTGGCAAAAAAAATTTCATTGGTTAGGAAGTAAATTGGGAGATATATCAAAGTAACATCTTTGTTTAGATACAAAATGTAATCCAATACCCAGGGACTGAGTAATCTGTTTTGAGTCTGATTTTAATGATAGAATATTTTCAATTTCCATTGATAAAAATTTCTAAGGAATTCAGTTTTACAGCCTATTGGGAAAAATATCAAAGTAACCTCTTTGTCTAGATACAAAATGTAATCAAATTCCCAGGGACTAAGTAATCTGTTTTGAATCCGATTCAATTGATAGAAGATTATCAATTCCCAATGATTTAGAAGTAGATTGATAATACAGTAATTTCTAAGGAATTCTATTATTCAGCCTATTGGGAAAAATATTTGAGTACAGTAAGATCTTTGTTTAGATACAAAATGTAATCAAATACCCAGGAACTAAGTAATCTGTTTTGAATCAGATATAATTGATAAAAAATTATCAATTTCCGTTGATTTAGAAGTGAATTGATAGATATGTCAAAGGAGTTCAGTTATACAGCATGTTGCGAGTGTTTTGCTAATTTACAAGTACTGCTCATAATTAGTAGTCCGAACAACCTTGAATTAAAACCAATTCATCGAAACAATTCAAGACAAACTCCGAATTAAATTCTTTTGATTGATGAAAACACATTACTTTTGAAATATATCATTTACTTCTGATTATAAATAAAATATTATGGGTTCTTGGTGGAATTTCGATTTTCATTCATTTGAATACACTTAATGAAAATGGAATAGTAAAATCTTGTTAGGTAGTCTAAAGCGTTGTTACTTTAGTCCACTCATGGGTTCGATTCCTGACAGTTATGCTCTATCTATTATCATATCACCCACGCATCGGCTCATTTGGACCATAAACAAACAAAAAATGCAATGAAAACACTCAATCATACAATATTACAAACACACACAATATTATATCACAATAAAGTGCCCATATTAGAGGAGTTATCTCTTGCAACACCTCTTACAAACCAAACCACCTTGTAGAATCATAGATCAAATAGTTGTGCCATTAAAATATTCTAGTTATGAGCATATTATTTGTCATCATCTCTTACCTTTGCGAAGCTTCTTCCCATTGGCGGAATAGTTCAGCAACTTCTTCCTTGAGAACGGCAGATGCAGTATTGCCAGTATCCGACAAATACCTGTGAACCGCTGTTTTCAACTGCATCAACTGTGTTTTCATATCTCTTAAAGATGTCGACTCATTCTGGAAATTAAAAAAAAATTAATGGCAAATGGAATTAATGAAATTTTCAGAGCAAATTAAATGATGATCTGTGGAAACTCCCCACAACTAAAATAACATGAGGATATTGTCAATTCCTCTGTACTAAACATTCTAATTTGAAGGGATTGGAAGTATTTTGCTTGAACAGTACAACCAAGGATGTGTTGGTATCAACATGAAACCATGGTCCTGTAAATTAAAGTATTTAGTATAGTGGAATTGACAATATTCTCAAGTTATTACAAATGAAATAATAATTATTACTATCAAAAATTATTCACTCAACTATCGACATGCAGTTATTTTCCACGATATAAATAGAAGTTTTTTTAACACATTGACAGGAGGGCTCTCGAGTAACTTACTTGCAACTCCTTGTCAACAGTTCTATTTTCGTATTAAACTAGTTATGATATCCACGATTGGAATTTATACTTATTATAGAAATACATACATTCAATTGTCAATACATTTTTCGTATGATAAGTACAGGCGAGATAAAAAATTAGTACCGCCTGAATTCACTAATCCTCACTTTTATCACTAGCCTACTACACTATTACACCAACTTGGATGCAAAGATGTTTAACCATATTAATGGGTATTTTGTAGAAATTAGGGATAACTTAACTAATCTATTTTATAAAAAAAGGTGAAATTCACAAAAAATATCGATAAATACTCGTGAAATGATAGATATAAATTAGTAGCATCTTGATTCACTGATCCTCACATTTCACTAACAAACAGGTAATGGACTTGTAATAAACAACTTATGTGCAAAGTTGTCTATCCAAAACAGTCTGAACATCCCCTCCAACCGGAATAAATTATTCCAGCCACTTTTTCCAACTTTCATTAACTTTGTTCATCACTGCAACTCTCTCTTCTAATGTTGCAGGCAGTCGTGGTCCGTTCTTGCAACCAGCCAATTAGCTTGATGCGCTACGATTACATGATCCGGTTTGATTGAAGCTTTCAAGTTCAACGATGGGTGCAGTGCTGCAATCTGTTTCGTTTCACATATTTAGCTGCAATTATTGAAATGACTTGAGGCTGTGCCTGTTCTTTTTGTCCCAATGCGATGACTTATGTCTGCATCAATGAATAAATAATTATTGATACTCTTATGATTTGTGTCTGTATTAATGAATAAATAATGATGGCAGTTAAGTTTTAGAAGTGAACACCTCTAATGATCTGTGCTACAATTAATATCAATAGAATTAATGTTATATCAAGTTATTTGTTAACTCATTTGTTTATGTCTCTATTCAATTATCATCTCTTTATTCCATTCTCCTTTCTTCCCTTATATAAAAAATATTCCTTCAATAGAATAATAATTATATATTCAATTGATAGTCATTATATGTTCATTATTAAACCTATCAATTAAACAAATTTATTATTTAATTTCATTACATTATTTGAATTTGAATTTTTTCAATTTAATTCTCTATGCAATTATTTGCTCTTTATATTATTTTTATTTGTCTATCTTTCGTTATTTACATCTCCTTCATTTCAGAACAGCAGCCTTCAGTAATATTGTAGCGATAAACCATTCTCAAACATTTTCTTAGTTCAAGTACATTGAGGATATTTAAATAATCAATTTGAATATAATTCAAGTTTTTCTACGAGACTATTGTTCATGTACTGCTCAATGCAATTAAAACTAAATAATCGAATAATTATTAAGGTATAAGGTAATAATTATTAAGGTATTCAGTCAATTTTGTATTTTTAAAAAGTGGAGATCAAGGAGAAGTATGAATACTGGAGACAACATTATTAAAAATTCTAATTTTAAAACTCAAAAATTTGTTTATGAAACATGATACGATTACCAAGAAGGGTTTCAAATACAGCACAAAAGCTTCCCATCCGATATCAATATTAATAAAAAAGAGAAAAAATTCTGGTAGTACCGGTATTGGAGTATAAAAAGTTTTCTACTGAAAATGAAATGAGACAAAATTTCTAACTATCCATAAAGCAACCCCAAGTACTAAGCTGGTAGTATTTAAGTATAACAAGTGTTCTATTAAAAATGAAATGAGACATAGGCTAATTTGTAATTGCCCATAAAGCAACCCAAGTACTGTAGTTGACCACTTTCTAACGAAAAAGGTGGATGCACTTTCTGATTGCAATCAGCTAAAGCACAATGAGTATAATAACAATAACGCGGCTATTATCTGTTCAACTGAGAATGTTATGAGAGGAGCAATGGGTGGCCTAAATGCGTTAGAGAGCTATCAAGAGAAAATAGAGGCCACAATTTAATGAATAACTTAATAGACCAGTGGTCTTCAGTTTAGTTTCTAGTCTGATCAGTGTTCATGTTACCATTCTTGTCTTGTTTTATATAGTTCAAGTACAGTTTATATATTGTCTTATAGTTTATTTATAGTTTTATTTATGAATAAGGCATATAATAAATATGACATCAGATGATGTCAAATAAGGTTATTAATCGTATGATAACAGGATAAGATCATTCTTTAATGAAACTCGAATTTGAGAAAATCTTTAGTTTATAGAACTGTGGACAAATTTAAATATGGACTTGATTTTGAATACGTAAGATTTTTATTATGATAATAGAATAAACCAATATAATTTTTTAATCAAAATTTAATTTGAACTAATGAAATTGAACGATAAATTCATGAAAAACAGTGGAAAATATTGAAATGTAGTAGTGATCTGATTTGAAAAACTTGATAAGTGTTCTACTACAAACCACGCGATTAACATTAATAGCTCAGCCTCATGTACAAGTTAGTAGTATATTGAATTAATATTAGTCATTTATGAAATCTATCATCAAGGACACATAGTATAATTTATAAGACAGTTTGAGATCTATTCAATAATACATCTATTTTCGAATACAGTATTATTCTGGTTTTCAATGAAATCTCACAGTATCCCTCAAAAAGTCTCAATATGAAGACTTTCCCTGCTCTACTACTATCTTCCTCGTAAGGGGAATACTGCTTTCCAGAAATATTAAAGTTACCCATATATTTGTTGGATCCAAAATTATTCCTTAAACTGGAACAAGTGCAGGTAATAGTCGAGAATTATAATTTTTCAACATGTTTCAACTCTCAAAATACAACTATCACCTTTTTTCAACTAATTAAACTATTCAACATGAGGCATTAGTAATAATTTCTATATCAATTTCTAATATTTATCCACTTGGATGTACGGGTTTCTTCTCAATATAAGTAATTATTATTATATTTTATATGGTTTTTTAGTAATAGAACAAGAAAACTCAAGCAGACCAGAGTCTCAACAACAGTAGAGTAGTTAAGTAACCGATCACCGCAACTTTTTCTAATAATTCTATTCAATGCTTTTGACCTTCAAATACGAGAGAATACTTTTATCAAGCAAGTTAAAAGGCGAAAATATATTTCTTTTCAATAATAAAGACCAACATCTAACGATATAACCCCATTAGTTTCAAGTGCAGGTAATAGCTAACCGTTAACTTCTGAGTTTTATAATTGTATTAAATGTTTATGACCTTCAAATACAACAGCATACTTTCATTACGCAAGTTGCAAATGCCATTTGTTTTCAGCGACCTAGTTTGATTGCTCAATGAATTATTATTCAGTGCAGTGTACACCCACAAAAGGCATGAACTTCTAATGCACAGATGGCGAGATTTCGTCAATTGATTCTAGTATTCAATTCACCAAATGTTGAAGTTTAGCTGGATCATTTTGCTAAGATACCTGGATTGAGAATGAATTATTGTAATTATAACCAATATCAACTTTTTAATAAATTGAAACTTCTTCTTTATTGCTCATACAATGTATACACATACACACTACACATAAATTTAAAAAAATATATATTTATGAACAATAAAGCCCAAGGTAGACACCTGTATGGGAAACTTTACATAAGAACAAACTCAAGTGATATAAATACCCTGGCCTTAAAATTCAAAGTGTATAAAAGTTCATCTATTTTACAATACATCAACAAGGCTGCATGATAGTTGATGAATTCTTATAAACTTTGAACAAAAAAATATGCTGCAATGAGGCCAGAAATATTGGCTTGCCAGGTATCTTAGCAAAGTAAACCATGTACAGATAGAAATTTAAATTTTAGAAGAAAAAATACCGTAAAACATGTTTGTTGATTCATTTAGAATTCAGAAACAGAACACTTGATACTTTTTGATAAATTAGATGGATGGGAAACTCACATTAATAGAAATTAAGGTAAAAAGGGTGGAAGGGAAATTAAATACTCGTAATACAACTACTTTAAAAACCTCGGATTACAGTTTCTTTTCAGGTTTCACTAAAAAGCGTATGAAATGAGTTGAATTTGAGCATAAATTAATTATATCCTTCTGCTCTTTTGCTATCATTCACTAATTTATAGCTGAAGCTGCTAAGTAATAAACTTTGTGGACATAGTTAGTTAAAAAACCTATGTAATAAGTTCAGCTCTTATCATTCAGCTCTCGAAAAATAAAATCTTCCGTACACTATTCTTGAATAGATGTAAATTCCATATCGGAATACATAGTATTCCCTATCTTACACGTGCTACGCCGGAAGTATTATTTATTCAAGTAAAATTATTGCCAAAGCCAACTAATGAATTTGGTGAACATAAAGAAAACCCCTATGAAGTACAGTAATTCCAATTGAAACATTATGGGCCGGTTCATGAGCTCGAGATTTAGCCAAGTCCTAGACTAAAACGGGTGGCCACCGTAGCATCGACAAACGTTAGCCTCGAAACTATGTACTAAGGGCTCTCTATGCTGCTAAGCCACCAACCTGTCGAGACGAACGTTTGTCGATGGCACGATGGCCACCCGTTTTAGTCTAGGACTTGGCTAAATCCCGAGCTCATGAACCGGCATGAAGTTTACTACATAATGAATTCGCCGATTAAAAAATACGACATGTAACTGAATTTGATAGAATGAATTGGATAAAAACTGACCTTGACCAATTTGATGCGTTGTTGCAGTTCATCTTGATCATCCAGGTCCTTTTCCAGCTGAGTGAGACGATTGTTCAATTCGGACAGGCCATCTCTGCATGAAGCCATTTCGATTTGAAGGGAGCACATACGCTGTAGATCTTCCGTCTTGCTTTTCAGTGCTTCCCAACGCTCGATTAATACTGAAATCAAATAAAAAAAAACAGTTGAAATTGATTAATTTGTAGGCTAATTAAGGTGTTTTCAGAGACATAGTTTGGAATGAGAGCGAATGAGGCATGAGATTATATAGTAAAGTATGTATTGAAGATATAAAGAAAAATGAATGTGGTATTTATATGGAGTTTGATTATTCGATTTTAGGTGAAAGTATGAAAACAAAGTTGTCTATTCCACAATAGATAAATTTAAACCCATACTCAAGTTTCGTTGACCATGGTTTCATCTTCAATGTTGAGTTGAGCCTAAATTCCATTGCGGAATAGACATCATTGTTTTTATTCTTTCACCTAATATGGAGAAATTCTACAATATCTCTGATGCAAGTGTTAATTTTAATTCAATTTTATATTGTTGATAATAATTGGATAAGAATAATATTAAGGTGCTGCAAGTTTATAGGCCCAATATTGTAGTTTATATTCAAATATTCTTCAACATTTTTAATTTTTTCGGCATTTTTATTAACTTTTCAAAATTCAAAATAATTGATAAGTTTCTCCAGGACTAATTTTTAAGAGTGGAAATCTTCGATGTAAACGGGATTCCGGATATTGGTGTATGGTATTCCTATGTATTTCTACCTGAACATTTTTTATATTTACTGTATGTGACTGAAATCAGGAATAGAATAAGTTTTCAGCGTTCCAGTTCCTGTTTCCAAAATATATTAATTTTGGCTGATCTAATTAATTTTTGATACCGTGTTCTCAGATATTTCAATTCTGTATGGAATTATTATGAGGCAAATGAATTTGATGAGTAAGAAAATTCAGTGCAAGGTCTATCTATCTGTTTAAAGTCGCCAAAAATATAATGATATTTTCCGCCAACGTCTTCAATTTTAACTGATATAATTGCAAGAGAAACTTGAAAATAATAAAATTTATAAACAAGGTCAAAGAAAGAAGAACCAAAACATATCCAAACCAAACCTAGAATCCTACACCAGTAGAAGAAGATCTAGTGGAGCAAAATATATTTTTAAATGGTCAATTTTTATCTTTTTCATTTTAGACTCAAAATAAAAATTATCAGTTAGAATTGCTACTCTTTTTATTTAAAACAGCAACATGCTAATGCTAAACTCGACAATAGGATGATGAAGGCCAAACGTGCTAACTTGTGTGGATCAGTATCATGTAACGTGACCCACATTTGGTGTCTGTCTATATTTCAATGCTGTGACGTCACAGATTTAAGCTTATTAGGAATTGGAATATTACTTGATTATTGGCTTGGATATTTGTTTCAAATCGAAGAGTTTCATCCCAGTATCCAATGATGAAATAATGTTTCTCAAATAATATAATGTTTCTCTTAAAATGTTCGAATGAATTTTGCATTCCACTTGTTTCAATCCGTCTCTCTCAATATATTCGCATTAATTTATATGCCTACACTTCATACCACCAGCAGCCACTTTCTACTAATTTGAATTCAACACTCAGTTACAACTTTTCACAAACAAGTGTCTAATCCCCAACTTGATCCCCAACCAAACGCAATGAAAATACTATTAAACGAACCTGTAAAGAAAGTTTAATGTACATTGAAAAAACGTTTTCAACTTCTAAACTTGGTCATTAAATGACAACACCTCGCGTACCTCAAGAACTTCTAATTTATCCATTTCTAGTTTGTAGATATTCTCCCAACTAGGTTTTACTGGCAATAAAATTTCTATTTCATTGGGTATAAAATTTTATATGGTTCCACATTGCGTAGAAGATAATAATCGCGATGGCACTACACAAACGTTAGAATTTTCTCAGAAGAAATGAGAAAATTGTAAGATATTCAATAGAGAAAATGGTAAACTTCAATTTTCACATGAATCTTTTGGACCTATAGAAAGGGATTGTTTGAAGCAGTTTTTTTTTGCAATATTTCACTTAAAAATGAGGGATTTCTGATTGCAGCTCTTTTATTGATATTAGTGTTCTGTCACAAGGTGTCAAATTATCTATCGATAAACTGAAAAACTTCAATAAAAAACTTCGTTACGACCTGTAACTTTCGTTTCTCATACATTCAAATCCACCAATTTTCCAATCTCACTTAGGACTGCATGCACCATCTTTGTTCAACTAAATTATAGTAGATTAAGACTGCAGATACATAGTTTATTATTGAAGGGTACCACAGTTTGAACTGGATGAGCTCAAACTAACTATTGTTTAGTTAAACCTGGTTTGAATGGAGTTGGTGCTTACGGTATCTACATTCTAAGGAGTCTAACAGGCTAATTAAACTGTCTAATAAACTGATTACAAAAGTACATGGTCGTCATTTCTATTTCCAGTTCAATGTTCAAAACCAATTACAGCTACAATCGGGAGCTGTCTGTGTACGTACTAATTAACGTTCATAAAGTGGCTGACAAAACACGTTAATCTTTCAGGAGGCGAAACCCAACTTTAAAAAGAAATGGCGACCGATCAGGTGATATAAGAGGGGGCACTTAGCTGAACCTACTATTACATGTGAAAAAGGAGAGTAATGTCTTGAGGAGAGGAGGGAAAAATTTAGAAAGAAAAAAAGAGCAGAAAGAATTCCTGTATAATCTGCAGACAACAGGACGAATTATGTGAAGAAAGAAAGTGGTAATACGTCAAGTTCATTGGCATTCCGTCTCATATTATCCGAATCGCAAAGCAGAGAGAAAGCCGACTTCGCCAATGCCATAGCGGAAAAATAAAAAGTCGACCTTATAATAATCGCCAATCCAAGCCTTTTGCGGTTTAGTTACGAAACATAAGCTGCTGTTCTCTTCAGGGATTTCTTGTTTGTGGTGAGGCGATTCGCATCAGTGTTCCCAGATTCCAATCTTGGACTCACCGGGGCCAATCGACCTCTTATTAGACTTCGTATAATAAATAATTCCGAGTTCGTTGATAGAAAATCGAGTTTATTCAATAATCAAATCAGAAAAGTCTGGGAACAATGCAAGAGAAAATTTTTGGAATTGACACGATTTGGAATCATAGTAATTCAAAGTTTGTTCATAAAAAGTCAGGTACATACAAAAAACAAATCAGAACCAATGTGAACAATGCAACACACCAATTTTCAAAAATTGAGAACAAAAATTGATTCATGGATAAAGGAATAGATTTTGATGGACAGCGTGAAAATCGCCTTTTCTGGGTAGATCATTATAATTTTCATTATTATTTTAGAGGTGACAAAATGTAATTCGTGGTTTTTGATGGGCCATTCCTTTTTCGATGACATATTCTCTGTTAGATTCAAAAACCTGTTTTTCATAAGTTTTTCATTATATTTTCAAAGATAACCAACCGCATTTCGCATATTCAAGCTGAAGAATTAATAACGTATCTTCAAAATTAATGAGATATTAAGAGCACTATATAAAAACTCTACATTAGAGCATTTTAGAACTCTATCTTACATTGGAGAGCGATTCTTCTTGGGACATCATTGTTTGGAATAAAAGCAGGTAACTGCATATCGCATGGTTCAACTAAAAATGATGATAAACTTAATGAGAAAAACGGATTAGACATAAATAATGAAGGGCATCCAACTTCTTCAAATACTAATTTTAAATGAACAATTTGCTTTATTGAATAGTATAATACGAGAATAAGCTATGGACAGGTAGTAATGATATCCTTCTTCACAATTGCAGGAAGGCCTGTTAAGCTTATCTCAAATTAACAATCCCAATTCTTAGGAATAATCGAGAATCAACTCTAATGCACTTTTGGGAAACAGCCTCAAATGTTTCAAATACTAACCCAGATTAACGTTCTAATCCAGATTCGAACCCCTATATTTGTTCATACTATTAGTTTGTTACAACTGTAACTTTCTTAGAAACAAGGGCAAGGACAAAAAATAAGGATAACTACCTTAAACGACAGAAACAAACACATTCAATTCAAAGTAAGTAGAGTAATTAACGGGAACCTACTTCTTTCTTTCAATCTATCTTTTCATTCTCCGTATCACGACCTCTTAAAAAGAGAATTGAATCAGAAGTGAATCGCGGACACTTCAGCTTCCAGACACAGTACACTAGAATTAACGGTACAGCACTACAAAGAATAAACGACGGTACGAACAATTCACAAACGGATTCTACTTAATTGAATGTCTAAAAATACTGGGGCCATTTTGGCATTTGGTCATATAAAATGATAAGAGATGATAGAATTAGTTTATTGTGTCTAAAGTGTCTAAAAGTGTCTAAAGTGTCTATTGTGTCTCAATCATATATTAACAGTGACACAGTCTTGGGGTATTTAAACCTAAAAAACACACTGTTAATGTATTTATGAAACTAATTATTCATAAACCTCAAAAACATTTTGGTTGAATATTATTCTATTCTAGATTGTAATATAATTTCCTACATACAAGCGAATAATTTATTTCAGCTCAATTTCACTCTAAAATTATCTTAAATATATTTTCATCAGGAGATGAGTAAGAACTTAATTTAATCAATTTTGTTTACAAACATACATTTGTCTTGACTGTTATTATTCAAATCTGATAGATGATGTTATCAAATGGATGAATGCGAAGATATCAATAATTATCAACAGATATAATCATTTAACATAATTTTTAATTGTAAATTTCTCAACCAGTGATGAAAATAATAGTATTGAAGTTCTGAATCTAGAAATCAAATAATAATGCAAAAATACATTATCTTCCAACATGAATTTTGGAAATTTCTTGCATCTGCCAGAGAAAACAGCAAGACAAGAATACTAGATTATATCAAAATAATCACAGTACAATACATCATCTGAGATACACTAATCATTCATCCTCATCTTCTCTCCATTTCATCATCTCCTTTTTTCTTCTTCAAATATTTTCTCTCTGTTCTGTTATATCAATCTGATCACAATACAACACAGCACATGAGGTATACCGTATACTGATCTTCAAATTTCTCTCTATCTCTCTCACTTCCCCAGCTCTTTATCTTCAGTTTTTTTCTCTCTCCTCCAAATATTTTCTCTCTTTTCGCAAAGCTAATTACACGTATGAACCAAGGTAACAAAGCACAAGATAACAAGTAACTAAAAGTCTTGACGGACTGAAGACAATCACTGTCTGCTGACGAACAATGAATGCTTCGTTGGGAGATAATTTGAATATCCATCCTCTCCTCAACCAACGTCCGAGCCTAATTACTGTTTCTTCAAATGGATGTATCATCTAATATCATTTGTCATTGTTATCAACGGTGAAACAGTAAACTCAATTTTAGGTAATTTAACAACAACAGATGGATGAGAAGTAGCAATACAAGTTCCAAGATTTGGCAGGCTATATACATATATACAAGCGTAAACAATTCCTAGTAACAATCCGTATTTTTTCCAAGAACAGTGTTGAGAATATTTTCATAGTTTCATATATATTTATGACAGAAGGATTGTGACATTTAGATGATATCAATACTTCCATTCTTGACAGATTACAAAATTGATGTAGGCTATGTTTGAATTAATATGATAATAAACTTTACTATTCTAACAAATATATTAATAATTCAACCTGAATGTTATTCTTCAAATATTTTCTTGTTTGCAAATAAGTTAGTATCAATCCTATGCAATATATATGAAAGGCATGAAGGTATACAAAGGTATACTGATCTATACAAATATATTAATAATCTCTCAACTTGTTGAAGAAATTTTTGTTTCTCCTCCAAATATTTTCTCTCATTTCGCAAAGCTAATTACACGTATGACCCAAGGTAACAAAGACAAGATAACAAGTAACTAAAAGTCTTGACGGACTGAAGACAATCACTGTCTGCTGACGAACAATGAATGCTTCGTTGGGAGATAATTTGAATATCCATCCTCCTCGCCAACCAACGTCCGAGCCTAATTCAATTGTTTCTTCAGCCAAGTAACGCCATCTAATACCATTTTGTCATTGTTATTGCCCGGTGTGAAACGGTAAACTCAATTTTAGGTAATTTAACAGACAACAGATGGATCGAGAAGTAGCAATACAAGATTCAAAGATTCAAGGCAGGCTATATACATATATACAAGCGTAAACAATTCCTAGTAACAATCCGTATTTTTTACCAGTTTCCAAGAACAGTGTTGAGAATATTTTCATAGTTTCATATATATTTATGACGAAGGATTATGGTACAGTGATTTAGATGCTGTAGTGAATACTTTCATTCTTGACAGATTACAAAAATTGATGTAGGCTATGTTTGAATTATTTATATGATAATAAACTTTACTATTACTAATATAACAAATATATTAATAATTCCAACTTCTGAATGTTGTTGCAGAAATCTTTTGTTTGCAAATAAGTTAGTACCGTATGCAATATAAGTTTTTATGAAAGGCATGAATGTGTAAAGGTATATTAATACAAAGGTATAATATACAAATATATTAATAATTCCAACTTGTTGAAGAAATTTTTTGTTTGCAAATAAGTTCGTATGCAATAGGAGTTTTGTATGAAAGAAATTAATATATAAAGGTAGCCACCGATGGTTCGCAACCCATTTAAAACTGTGTAAATCCATCCTTTACATTACCAACGTACAACGTAAGAGTTTATGTGGGCATCAGAAAAAAAGTAGAGTCAAGGTAGTGTAGGTTGTAATTAAGGTAAAGAGGTGTAGATATGCATGAACTGACAATAAATGCCAGACCCAGATAGGAATCTAGCCCCATAGCAACTGCAACCCAAAAGCAGTAGTACATTTACAGTATTGAAAAGATTATGGAGAAACCCTCTGATAATTCAATCCAATACTACAGAATGTAAGTAGAACAAAATACAGTATAATGATTTGTATAATGATTTAGGAAGAGAAAATAAAAGAAAGGATTTTCTAAAAACTTACAATATTATCATGAATAGCAATGAACAAGAACACAACAACAGAAAGCATTTAAACATCATGCAGAAATCTGCATCTTATATCAAGAGCACTGAAAATGTTTTCTATTTGGATCGATACCAAATAGCAGTTGGCAAAGAAATACGGCCAGAAAATTTATAAAAGTCAAGGTTATGAACAGAACCTTTCTAAAACAAGCAAACTATTGCCATTGAAATGAAAAACGTGTTCTACGCAACACATGAATATTCATTTTTAGTGAATAGAAAAATGTGAATTATTATATGCCATTTTTTAATATTATTAATATTTCGTTTATTTCCCATTAAAATCATATGCAGAATCATACACACCGTGCTCATGAATCAATGGAAATCTTTAAAAAAATAAAGACTTCATAAATTTTACTATTCACAATAATTTTCAGGTATTCATCTACACTACTATACTCTACAGGTTATTCGATACGGCGATACCGTATCGAATTCCTTAGCTACTACCATTGATTTTAGATAGAAAATATCTAAAATTAAAAAATAATCTAAAATCAGATTTTTCTTTCTAAAATCAATGCTACTACAGTAGCTGACAAAATGTTAGGGATATCTTTTACAAGAGAAAGCAATTTTCTTTTGTAATTATCGCTGAATTATGTTAATAATCGAGTTAAAAGCAAAATCATGACGCAGAATAGTAATTTATAACAATTAGTCTACAAATGGAGCTCATAGCTCATTCATACTGCATTAGATTTTAGTATTAGAAGACTTTTCGTTTTGGTTCGTTCCAAAAATTATATTACAGTACTCACTTTAAGTACCGTATTGAGCTAACTGTGTCATCTGACGACATTCTAAGTCCGTTAAATTAAACTGGCTTTTAGCCATAAGTTTGAATATTGTTGTTTGACACTTAGCTGCGTTCAAAATTTCCAGCCAGAAAAGTTGAAAGACTAGAC
This sequence comes from Laodelphax striatellus, assembly GCA_017141395.1. Lineage (NCBI taxonomy): Eukaryota > Metazoa > Arthropoda > Insecta > Hemiptera > Delphacidae > Laodelphax > Laodelphax striatellus. Next base: position 18,435,686 of record CM029536.1, on the reverse strand, counting down.
GACAACCTGTTGTCCACGCAGTTTTTCAGCTTGAGCGCCTGTTATGATCAGAGCAGCATCAATTTAATAACTGGTTCTTCGCCCACCCATCCAGCCGCCTACCTCTACAGGGGAGTGCCAATACCAGTGCTTTCATCTCGAGCTCTCATCTCATCCAATCATCAACGCCAACAGAAGAGATTCAAACGTTGTATCAATTATCTTCAACACGTTAAAAATTAGAAAAAGTTTGTAGGTAAAATGGAGACCACATCTTTGAGGTCAAAACCCAATGAATTGGGTTTTAAACGGATTTTTTGTCTATAGTTTCATGAGTCAAGATTCTCAGTTGACTATTCACGTAACTTCTGGAATAATACACTGTCTGGTGCGATTATGTGATATCTTAAAATAATAAAAACACTAATATATAGCCAACTATCACTTTATTTATTAAACAAAGTCTACATAGTCTATACTTATACTCAAGTGTACTGAAGGTGGCACAATGATGCCAAAACATGTTTGTTACTTGTTCAATAAATAAGTAATATTTGTATTTTCATTCTATAATATTTTATCTAAATTTGGGATAGAAGCAATTTTCAGCGAATGTCTGTTGTTGTCTTTCCACATTATAATGTATGTTGTAAATAAATGAATGAAAATACTGTCTTCTATACTACAAAAAATTGAACGATGAAGTAACATTGATTGTACCAGAGACAATTAGAATAGTAATTAGTTTACTTAATAGTTAATAGTTTACTTAATAGTATACTTAATAGTTTCCTATCGTCTTTGATTGTACTGTACATGAAGATATTTTTTTGAACTGTATTCTATTATAATAGAATTTTTTACAGAATTTTCTGCTATATGAGCTGTATATGATGAACTGGAAGTCAAACGGAACGGTTGTGCTCGGCGGGTGCTCCCTTATCTCAAGTGCGATTAGATAGTGCAGTGTATTTTCAATGTAAAATTACCTCTTTTTGCTACCTACACCAGATTGAGAAAATATTTATTAAGTTCAAGGTATTGTCCTTATTGGAATTCATCTTTTATTCTCACTTTTCAATTTCCAAATTAGAACTTTTAAAAATGCCTCCTAAGCGAAACACGTCTGATGACACTACGTCGGGAGATGTCACTCTATCTGACGTTGTAGCAATGTTGAAAAAAATGGAGTTTGATTTGGGAAACTCTTTGAATCTTTGTCACGAGAAGATTGATCAATGTGTGAAAGCTTCTGAAGAACAAACTAAAAATATACAGAAGTGTCTAGACAAAATTGATGATTTGAAAGCGGAAAATAATAACTTGAAGAAAAGGGTGATAGAATTAGAGGATAGACTTGATGAAGCTGAACAATATTCACGAAAGAGCACAGTTGAAATATTTGGAATACCTCAGGAGAAAGATGAAGTTGTAGAGGATTTAGTTAAAAAGCTGGGGTCATCCTTGGGAATGAATATTGATGAATCAATGATTGATGTCTGCCACCGATTGGGAAGACGCCAAGGTGTTGATAGTCCTCCTGGAATAGTACTCAAATTCGTCAGTCGCCGCACTAAGCAGCTCTTCATGAAGAAGAAAAGGGAGAAGAGAAACCTATCTACAGCTTCATTGGATTTTCTCGTGAGTAGACCAATTTACATCAATGATAGCCTCACTACACGTAGAAGAAAATTGCTGATTGCTGCTCGAGAGGAAAAGAAGAAAAAGAACTATGCGTTTGTGTGGGTCCAGGATGGAAAGATATTGATGAGGAAGGACGCAAGTGGTCCAGTCATTCCAATTAACTGCTTAGAGGACATTAAAAAGTAATTCGAAACTTGAATATGCATTCTCAAATTTTGTTTCTCAGCAGTTTCTCAGTATATTATCATTACAAAACAATGTCATTTCTCATATTTTGTTTCTCAGCAGTTTCTCAGTATATATTATTATCTTTACAAAACAATGTCATTTCTCATAACAGTTTTCTTTTTTCTCTTGATATTGGAATATACTTGTAAGTTATCTTGTATTCTTTTTCATTTTATAATTTACTATGAACGATGATAAATACATTGATTGTTTTTTCAATTTATGTCAAGTTAATAAGGATAAATTGATTGTTGTTCATCAAAACATACGCAGTATGCGAGAAAACTTTGAGCCATTTATGACTGAGTTTCTTGTATCAAATGCTTTGCCGCATATATTTGTCTTCTCAGAAGTATGGATAGAGAATGATGAAACTAATTTTTATAAAATTGATGGTTATACTGCTTATTTTAAATGTAATGAAAATCACAGGGCCGGTGGTGTAATTGTTTTCGTAATTGATAAGTTGAAAAGCAAATTAATAGAAACTGAATCAAACACATTTGATGTGCTAAATATTAGTTTAGAATTTTCTCATAAGGTCAAAATTAACTTATTAGCTGTCTACAGATTGCAAGCTTATAGTGTCACTGCTTTCACAAATGAGTTGGAAACATTTATGGAAAATATAAACTGTAGGAATTTAATTTTTTGTGGAGATGTGAATATTTGCGTGAAAGATGTAACTCCTGAAAATTACGAATACCTCACGCTCATGGCAAGTTTTGGTCTTGACCAATTGATAAGTGCTCCAACAAGAGTTACGAGAATCAGTTCTACTTCGATAGATCACGTTTTCTTAAGATCTAGAGATAATATTTTATGTTCTGCTGGAGTTATAAAACTGATTTCACAGATCATTATTTGATTTATTGTCTCCTGGATATAATAAATTGTAGCTCACAAAATTCAAACAACTCAGTATATTCTACTCATAAATTAAATACTGATATTTTTTACGAGCAAGTGAGATGTATTGATTGGCTTGTTATATATGACACAAACGATGTGAATGTTGCTTATGAACTTTTTATTGACAAACTGAAACTGGCTAGAGATAGTTCAAAAGTCAAGGTGCACCAGAAGTTGAATTATAAACCATTGAAGCCATGGATGACGTATAATTTGTATCGACGAATAACTAAAAGAAATCAATTGTATAAAAAAACCATAAAACATCCAAATAATGTAATTCTGATGACATATTATAAAAATTATAAATCTTGTTTGGCTGCTGATTTAAAGTCTGAGAAAAATTCGTATTATTATTCTTTGTTTGAAAGTAAAGGAAAAGACACAAGCGCCCAATGGAAATTAATAAATGAATTAACCGGCTGCAGTAGGAGAGAAAATAAAGATATTGTTCTAGTAGATGAGAATAAAGCTGTTTCATCAGAGCCCAATGAAGTTGCAACTAAATTTAATGAATATTTTGTGAATATAGTAAGTAATTTAAGGGAAAATTCACACAATTTTATTAATGTGCCAAATGAATACAAAGAATGGTTCCCTGCAGGAACTTATGTTAACTCTTTTTTTCTAAATCCTGTTTCTGCATATGAAATTGTTGTAATACTAAAAAATTTCAATGATTGTAAGGCGTCTGGGATAGATGGAATTTCTGTCAAAGCTATTAAACTTGTCAGTGAACTAGTAGCTCCTGTTTTGGCACATATAATAAATCTTAGTTTTGAGTTAGGTGTTTTCCCTGATGAACTAAAGAGAGCAGTTGTAGTTCCAATATTCAAGAAAGGAGATGCTACCCAAATGGGTAATTATAGACCAATTTCTTTGTTACCTATCTTTGCTAAACTCATTGAAAAAAGCTTTCAAAGTCGGTTGATATCTTTTATAAGTACACTTCTTTTTAGTTCTAATCAATATGGCTTCTTAGAGGAAGAAACACTGAGGATGCATTATTAGCAGTTTGTAATACATTGCATGAAGGGACTAACATTAGTAACAGTGTTGCTGGCTTGTTCATTGATATATGTAAAGCCTTTGACTGTGTCTCACATGAAATAATTTTAAGCAAGCTTATGGTTATCCGGAGTGAGAGGTGTTACACATAAATGGTTCAGTAGTTATCTAACAAATAGAAGTCAGCAGGTTAGAGTTGCAGGTAGTATAAGTGAGCCTCTAAATCTAGCATGTGGTGTTCCGCAGGGTTCTGTTTTGGGCTCTATCCTGTTTTTAGTCTATGTAAATGATTTGTGCAATGGAATGTTTCATGGAAAGGTAACTGCATTTGCAGATGATACCGCCTTAACATACAGTTTTCCAAAAGAGATCGATATTAGCCAACTCATTCAAGAGGATTTAAATAGATTGAAATTTTGGTTTGGAACCAATGATATGATAATCAGCTGCAAAACAAAATTTATTTCATTTTAATCTGAGAGGAGAGGCTACTGCCTTTACTGATATATTTTATAAGTGTGATGATTGTATTGATTCAGCCATCAATGTGTCCTGTAGCAGGTGCATGCAAGTTGAACAGTGTGACTCAATTAAGTACCTTGGTGTGATAATTGATAGAAATTTGACATGGAAAAATCATATCAAGAAAATAAGGTGTGAGGGGGTGTCCATTTTGGGAGAATTCTATTTCTTACGATATATATGTCCAATTGGAGTGTTGAGGATGCTTTATTTTTCTCTAGTTGAATCTAGACTCCAATATGGGTTGTCTTGCTGGGGAGGTACCTACATGACAACAGTAAAACCTATAATAACTTCACAAAAAACTCATTAGAGTGATACTTCATAAGGGAGGAGATTTCCATCCCAACCTCTTTCACATCTTTAAAGATATTACCCTTAAGGCATCTATATATTTTTAGAGTACTTAGAATTTTTATATTAGGAGTGGTAATGTAATTGGGGAACCAAATATATACAGTCAATCTCTGAGAGCAACAAACCGGACTAGAATACCGAGACCTTATAAAGAATCTTTTCGTAGATCTTTTCCTTATTTAGCACCAAAACTTTTCAACTTGTTACCACCTTCTTGTCATGACTCCACTACACTTTTAAATTTCTTAAAAATGTTAAAGAATGGCTTCAATCTTTTAATGGTGTAGAGAACATGCTTCATTGATAGATTTTGTAGAATTGAATTAAATAATCACTTTTGTTTTGTTGAAATCTAGGTAAAAATTAATATTTTTATTGTATCTTTTCTGCAATATCATTGATTGTAATTGAATAATATTTATTTTGTTTCTGTACCGCCACCCCATTGTTTTGTTTTTCTTCCATTTAAGTACATAAATCGTATGGCTGCTTCAACTCAGGCTACAAAAGCCTCAGAAGCAGCGTATTCCATATATTGTGAATAATTTTGTGTGAGGCAATCAACCACATTGTCAAAATTTATTATTATACTATCATATTACTATTATTTTATTTTACATTATTATTATTACTTGTGTGAACTAATAATACTACTTGTATGATGTTTCTTATTTATGACACTTTGTAACCTCTATGTAATATGTTTGTGTGATTTATTCGATGTATTATCCTATATTATGATGGTTTTTGAATTGTGTTTTATTGTCTATGTATTGCAAAGAAGTGGAAATAAATTATTTATTTATTTATTTATTTATATATGTTGCAGTATGAGCAACTCCCAATAGATATATAATATTTTGGATTGATCGTTTCAAAATCTAAAACAGTTCTATATATTTAGCATTGGTTTCCAATGAGAACAACCAAGAAATATTGATCCATTACATGTAGAAAAAGAGTGAGAGGTTTTTTTCAAATCAGCCAAGCCATAGAAAAAACGTTGACTACTGTACAATTTGTATTAGTCTGATTAATGAGTAACAACTCATGAATAAATTTCGTTGAGAAATTTGAACAATTCACTTTTTATGAACACAAAAAGCAGAACAGAAATTGAAATGAATTAAGACATTATCAATGAATTTGTCAATTGAACGTACATTACATTGAGAGAAATTTCACAAGTCTACTTATTAACGGAAAGGTTGAAGTAATTCAGAAACGGTAGATGGTGAAAATAATTCTTGACCTTTTAAATCAACACGTATTGGGCTGAATAGGTAAAAACAATCCGGCTATTTTCAACCAAACAACATTTCGTTCGAGACATTAGAGTTGAGGGAACAAGTAATTTAATAGAGCATACTAGGAACGTTGCTCATTAAAATAGACACAAACTTCAATTCACTCAGACACGCGAAGTTTTGCGTTCTCTTTTAACGCCTATCAATTTTAAACCAGTTTCAATGATTAAAGTGAACAAGCATGTAATAGTTGAAAAACAGTTGAATATAATAAGCGTTTAGAGAACATTTTTAAACATATAGCCTAGGTAGTTTTCCTTTTTGAATAAGTAATTTAATAGAGCATACTCGGGACACTGCTTCATGAATATAATGAATCATGAATATCTTTGCTTCATGATTAATGGATATTGAAATCGACTTCTTGAAAACTACATGAATTTGTGAATAACCAACATTATACAGGAACCGTTCCACCTTTTAAAGAGCTTATATAGGGCAACTTTTCACCATGCAGCATAGTTTTTTCCAGTTGTCACCATCAAATTGCACTAAGAAAAATCCGAATCAGTTAAAATCAATTTTCCGAATCAGTTAACAGAATAACTGGCTGCATATTGTTCGACCCTCAGGAAGAGTGATGGAACGAATTTGGAACGGGAAATAGAAACAGCTAGAAACCATTGAAGCGGTCAGGCGGCATTGATCATTAGAACTGTGACAGCAATTTTGACACCAAAATTGTGATTCAGTTTTTTGTTCATGAATTAATAAAAAATAATGCAAATCTACTCTTGAAAAATTCTCACCAGACTTTAAAAACTCCTCACATTGTATTGAAAAAAATGTGGTAAAAAGTATAACAATCTATTTTAGAATAAAGGAAAATATATAATTATAATTATTTTTTCAAACACAAATATAAAAATACAATTTTTTATGAAATTTGCCATAAAACTGAACTAATCATTTTTTTTGTATTAAAATCTAGCAAAATACAAGTATCAATAATTCAATTGCTAATTTAGCCAAAAAACAACAAGTTAATGAACAATAAGTTGATGGTTCAAATACACAAGATCAACTTTCAAGCTTATGAGTTTATTGTAAGTTATTGAGTTATGTGAGTTTATTAATTTACTTGTGAGTTTATTGAGTTATTGTGAATTTTAGCTATGTGGTTCTAGCCTTCTGAATTATTGAGGAATTTAATACGGTACTTAGAAAGAACATAGCTTTTTACTGAGTTAAAAGACTATAGTAATTGATACCCTATGCGATATCATACTGCATCAAACTTCACTTCGAGCATCAAATAAAAAATTGCAATGATAATACTGTAATTTAATTACAATACAGGTACCTAAGAAAATGAACCAGTTATAAATGAGAATATTTCAAAAAATTCCATATCATGAAATGAAAAAGCTTTTTAGTTATTAGAAATGTGTTAGGAATAGATTAAATTCAACTATAATCAGATTAATTTGATTTGACGCTTGACATTAGATAGATAGAGAGATATTATTTAAGATGCAGGTATTGCTGATGACCGTAGAGGACGATGGCAAAGAAATAATATCTGTCTATATATATAATGCCAAGCATCAAATTAACAATCGAAAAAATATCGAATTTTTCAGTTATTAGGTTAAGTGGATTGCTTGTTATTTCCTCTTTGTAATGATATATAATAATAACCTACTTATTAGTATAAAATTAAAACAACAGTCATGTAAAAGTTTTCTGCGCCCACCGGCCCTGAAAACTCAACTCTCAAATTATTCTCATAATTTTTTTTCTGATACCGTCAACAATCATAACCTTTAGATCAAGTCTTCACATGATCTTCACGATTCTCTTCTATTCGATCAAGTTGACATGTTGTTTACTACAAGTACAGTTATTATTCTTTTCTGCTGTGCAGCTGGAATCTTATAACCAAAAAGTGAGTGTTTGGAAAAAGTGTTAGTTGGTGCCAGAAAATCTTTATTATCCAGTGTCAATATAAATATAATTTTATTTGATAGTATTATTCCAATAGTGAAAATGCCAAGATCCAAAGTTTTAAGCGATCCATGCTCCTGGGAAACGAATAATGTGAGTTTTGCTATTAATCTTTTCAATCGATTTTCTCAAAAACACATTTTTTTCAACTTCATGTACCTTTATCTCAAGAAACCCTTCATGCCACAGTAGTGAAATTTCGCAGAGCCAATAATATCATTGAGATGGATATTTTGGTCCATGATTTTTGGAATATATTGTTTGATTCACATTTTATATTTTCTGTTAAAAATATTTATATCAAAAGTTGTTAGGAGAAAAAAATCATATCTTCATTATAAAATGATACAGATCAATGTAAATGGACCAAAGTCCACAATAATATAACACTGAACCACTGTGCAAAAGCCCATGTGTGTAACTTGAATGGTTTCTGAGATAAAGGTACATATGTTAACATGGCGGAGGATAGGGAGGACTGCTCCCCTTAAATTAATCTGATATTTCAGAGTCTTTTTCATTTAGTCTGCCTGACTCTTCCATCTATTAAACTAAATAATTATAAATTAAGCTACGATCTTGAACTAAAATTTACTACCAAGACAATATAAAACAAAAAAATAGAATTAAAAATAATTACCGTTATCTGACATGTCCTATTAAATCCAACATAAGAAAAGTATGACACTTCCAAGAGTACAACTAAAATAATTTGTTTCAACACCAAAGGTAGGAAAAAACTTTGTGATGTAGAGAAAAGAAGACTTTATGCACTACTGTATCGATACTTAGATCACACAACAATTTTTATTGAAGACACAAGTCACACAGTAAATGCCGTTGGTCTGACATAATCAAGTACAGTACACGACCATACTTCATCGTTTCGAAGAACTCACTACCTGTCACCGTGGTTACCTACATACGAGCACCAGCTGACAGCCCCCTCTCCACTAATGTACGTCCCACCAGTTCAAAGAGTTTCCTGTCAACAAGCTCGTGCCAAAACTACATTGTCAGATACAACGAAACTGCAGACAGAGCTACTCTTTGCTACAAACTGGATACGGAAGTCGTTGTACCCTTTCTCAAATGACATAATTATTTTACAGACACTTTTTGCGCAATACTTTAATGCTGTAACTGAATTGTGGCACGACATAAGATATGGAGAGTGCACAAGTAATTGGTTGCTATTAGTGGCAACCTTTCTTTTCTCTTGAGGTCTACAAAGTAGGAAATTATGATAGAGAAAGAAGTGACAATCTTGCACAAATCATCTTCGTTTGTAGAACGTCATCTAGAGACACGTAGGAAACTAAGAACAATGGCAAAACGGAATAAAATTTTCACACATACAAGTGGAATATTGTCATTTTCCGAGTTAATTAGGAGAGGAATGATATTGAAGGAGAAAAATCCTCACAATGTTGATAGCATCAAAAAGAAAAATGATAAAATTGAAAAATAATTCAGAGTTTACCACCCTTCTACAATCCCTTCAGATCGTCCATGTCTCACAATCAGTCGAATACCTACCTATATAGCTCGAAAACGAGGATTGAGTTTAAAGTCTTTATTTTTTTTGATATAACCTATTATAATTATCAATCTGTCAAGGTCTGTACAAGTAATTTCTAAGGAAAGTAGATATCTCTACTATATGGAAATTGACTGAGTTCATTTCATGAAATATATTTGTTGGATAGAACGACCCAATTTCAATTAATTCATGCAAATGTGATTCATGTAGCAACGTAGATTTATTTAGTATTATTTTCATGAAGAATGATATCAAATTATATGAGTAAGGGCCGATTCATGAGCTCGGGATTTAGCCAAGTCCTAGACTAAAACGGGTGGCCACCGTAGCATCGACAAACGTTAGCCTCGACACTATGTACTAAGGGCTCTCTATGCTGCTAACCCACTAACCTCTCGAGACAAACGTTTGTCGATGTTGCGGTAGCCACCCGTTTTAGTCTAGGACTTGGCTAAATCCCGAGCTCATGAACCGGCCCTAAGTAATTAATCCTGTTCACAACAGTATTACATCTAGCACGTAGAGTGGCTCAACTTTTTTTACATAAGGCATAAAAATCATCAAGTTCTATTATTTTCTGAACGAGACCCACCCACCAAGTAAAAGACAAAAGGATTAAGTTTAAATCACTGGTCAAGGTTTCAAATTACAGGAAGCATGAATCACTGCATTCACCTTGGAGGAAGCAACAAATTGAAGAGATTTTGAGTCAGAAAATCAAGTACACACGACAACTACTTCTTGAATACTTCTTCCAGTGAAGAAAGCAATCACAGACAAAAAGAATAAAATTCACAGCAACTTAGAGACATAGAGACAATAGAGTCATAGAGACATAGTCTAACACTATTATCAAAGAGCTACCAGTGTGCTAACAATTGGTTTATAAAAAGAATCGAGTAAGTTAGATAGATTCTTCAAGAATTTCTTGATTGGATTTAGTGTATAACGATATATAAATGATAAGCTTGTATATAAATGGTATGTATTTTGAAAATTCTGCGACAAATCAAAAAGAGAATTCAGAAAGAACGTTCACAGTTGTATCCTAATTGGATGGAGAAAAAGGGAAATCGAGTTGAAAAACTAAACACGATGTTTCGCAAACATCGTGTTTAGTTTAGTTTTCCAACTCCTCTTATCAGAATAATGTGAAACATAAATATAATAAGCAAAGTCTCGAATTTTCTATGCGTAGTTAAAGATGGGAGTAAGTATAAACTACACAATCATATTAAGTTACTTTTAACTTCAATTATAAAAGTTGAACTTCAACAGTTAATTATTCATTGTAACTCGTTTTGTGTATCAAAATAATTTGTTCTTACGAAAAATATGCAAGAGAATCCAATCAAACATGTGTCCAACTGCAGTAGTTATGGGAATGGATTGAAACCCCTATTATTGAAACAGCACCATAATATGATAAATCGGACAAAAGATTCCAATCTTGTGCATGTCCACCCAACAAATAAAAACATGAGTTTTAGCAATATTGTCAATCTTTTATGAATTTAGCTATTATGCATTCCCGAATAATTCAATCTTTTACCAGCTGCAATTTGAACCATCACTATTTCGTTTTTTCACGGAACCTACCATTTAAATTTCTTCTCGGATTGAGTGTTGAGATATGAGCTCCCTGATGTACTTATTAAAACACCCAAAACCAAGTACACAATACACAAAAACCCAAAAAAACCATAGAAAATTGAAAATTACTCACATCTAATTTCTCTGCATTCTTGTGGAGAAACAATATTATCACTTTCCTCGATGAATTCTATTAATTTTCGGAGGCAGTCGATGTTTTTCAAACCGGTTGCAATCACATCATCCTGAAAGAAAATCTCCAATTACTAACTAGTTTTTCAAAAGAATACTATTCGTAAAAACAGAATATTCTGGATATGAAGCAGGAAAAACTAACAATATAATGCCATTTGAGGCAAGAGAGTCGCCTCGTTTTATAGAAAGGAGATAGTTCTATAGTCTTCGACCCTGATATTGAATGCACTCTTGATTTTATGAAATTGATTAACATGATTGATATCAGTGGTTGAGTGATATCCTGCACTGATAATATAAGTTCTCAAAAAATTGGACTAACTTCACTAGATCTCTTGAATGGAAAAAGGAGACATTTCTAAACTCTATAATTCAGGTATTGAATATGCGTACATATTCAATATCGAATTCAATATAAATTTTTAATAAAATGAAATGAACACATTTAATTAGAGAATACAGTTATGAGGAGGAAATAATACTCTGCACTGATAGTATATATGATTTCTCAGTAGCATCAGGCCGACTTTACTAGAATACTTAAAAATATCATCCTGGAGAAGAATTGACAAACGATAAGAAAATTTAAGATTAAATAGAAATAGTTTTACTGTGTATCACCTGGTGTTAAAATTCAAGAGCTTGTGCTAATAAATATGGTGAAAATAGTTACGGTTCTATAAACAAAAGGAGATGCTTTGGTCCGAATGGCGAAAAAATGTATTTTTACTGAATTTGTCCTAGTTTTTGGTGACACCATTCAATAAAAAAAATATAAAGCAGATCACCAGCCAACTGTAAAAATTCAAGCACTATAAAATTGAATACTAACGAATTTTTAGTTTAAAATTGAGAGTAATTTGCAATGCCCATTTTGTAGTGAGACTTTCCTTAACTAAAATAGGTTTTAAAATGCTGTACTTACAAGCTTCGATGTGAGGATGAATTGCGGGGCAGACTTCGATGCTTCACGGTTAACGAACTGCTCACAAGATAAGAGCTGAGAATTCGATTGATGCATCATTCTATGAATATCATCCATTTCATCCGAATCAGAGTCCATTATGGAGCTGTCTTCAGCCTGAAGCAATACAGATAAATATTCTAATAATAATTCATTCATAATTCATAATCTGCAAATGACACCTTATAGAGTGAAATGGGGTTTAATGAAAGCACTCTAGTCCCATGAATAAATTATTAGCATCAAGAAACAAGATAGGCCTTTAGTAATTCAAATATGAAGCCAAAATTGAAGTTGAAATTGCATCCAAATCTGAGTGGCCGCTAGGCGAGGTAGCTAATAGATGTTCTTGTAATAAAAAGGTTCCGATCTCTGTTCACTGCAACAGTGACCACAGGCAGTGACAGCCGTCTTTCGGAGACGATAAGCGGTCGGTACCGGTATCCTAAAAAGTAGTCGTTATCTCCCATCTTCACTCTCACATTACCCACGCACAAGCCTAGAGCTCATGTGGGCATTACCCTCACAAAAATATTGACGTAAACTGTATAAAAAATCAATCCATCTATTTAATAGAATAGATACAGATTTGGATAAAATGGGAAACATCTAAAATAAAGTATTCAATTACATGGTATAGCTGGTTCATTTTGCTGGAACACTTGAATTGAATTAAAATTATTTTGGTTACAATTCATTACAGCTTTCTACAACCTTCATAGGGTATGATAATATTTATATACTATACATTCTCAAGATGACTGCATACATAGAGAAAGCATTACACAAGCCATCGTCCACCATTCAAAAACCGGCCTTCACTCTTCAACTTGGGCAACTGGGCATCAACTATCTACTTGAGTAATGCTTTCTCTATCCTGAATCTTGATGCATGAATTTTCATACATTTTGATCATTGTTGGAAGCTATCATAAGTTATAATGACAATGTGTCTAAGGGGGCGAAGCCCCCTGGTGAGCGCAGAATGTTCACTGTGTCTACGGCAGCCTTCTATTCTTTTACTTTGTAAAGTGTTGTTTCAAATGTTCATTAAACAACCAGTGTTAATTAATAAATTGTAGTTATTCAATTCTTCCTACGACACAACAAAACAATTCATAGATAGAGATGACAATCATCCCCTTTCAATCCAATTCCTTCAACAAAATGAACCAGCTGTACATTCTTATGGAGACTTGAAATTGTATACATGTTTGAATGAATGGATAACATTAAATGGGTAAATAAGTAAACAAAACAATTTTCTTTTTTCAAGGTGCAAGTACAAGTTACATAGTATGATTCTGCCCAAGCTGTTTCTTTAATTGGTAGTTCGATGTGTTCGACTACAATTTGCTTTTAAGCATTAAAAGTGCAGAGTGGAGCCCTGCACGTGGCAACTGCAGGCATGTATGTGTGGCGTACATGACAACGGCTTATTAGAGTTGTTATCTCAACAAAAACAGTTCAGTTCAATTCCATTAAGAAATTCTTCAGTCGACTTTGTATTCATGTTGAATAAACAAATATTTTCATAGGAATATGTGAATTATTAACATTGCTTTCCTATACCGGGTGTCCCACGAAGAGGTTTAAATGTTTGATTTTATATTACGTGCCCATTCGTGCACCGAACTTTTTCAAACTTTACACAGTTTACAAAGTAGGTTCTAAAAATATTCTGGGAAAGTTTCAGCTTCCTAACCTTTTTAGAAACAAAATGGCGGCATATTGAAAGACGATACTTTAAAAATATTAAAAAATGTGGTTTTGGTTTTATAAAATATTTTTATTGTTACATCCTAGGGCAAAATGATTTTTAAATAAGAAAAAACTAGGACATAGCCTAATGAAAAACATTAAAGTCCGAAATAATTCAAACTGTAACCCATCCACAGCAACACACTGATGTCAAACAACTACTAAATGACAACCTTCATGGCTGTTGGATTGGTCGTGGAAGTTATTTTTTAGATTGGCCACCCTGATCACAAGATTTAACTGTTTGTAACTTCTTTTTATGGGGTTACTTGAAAAAACAAGTTTATATCTATATCTTCAATAATGATGAGGAACTAAAACGATCAATAGAAGAGGAACTTCTCCGAATACTGCGGAGTTTCTTTGTAAGAGCTTACGAATCATTTGTTAAGCGCTGTTATCAGTGTGTTGCTGTGGATGGGTTACAGTTTGACTAATTTTGGACTTCAAGGTTTTTTTATTAGGCTATGTTCTAGTTTTTCTTTATTTAAGTCATATTGCCCAAGAATGTAACAATAAATATATTTTATAAAACCAGAAACCTTCTTCAATGTTTTCGAAGTATCGTTTTTCAATAAGCCGCCATTTTGTTTCTACAAATGTTAGGGAGCTGAAATTTTCCCAGAATATTTTTAGAACCTACTTTGTAAACTGTGTGAAGTTTAAAAAAGTTCGGTGCATGAATGGGCACGTAATATAAAATCAAACATTTAAACCTCTTCGTGGGACACCCGGTATATGCATGCATACTATACATTATGTGGACAGACATTCAAATTGAATTGAAAGAGAAATATCGGTTTACTCCATGTACTGTATGCATGCGTACTATGTAACGTGTACTTGGACAGTACTTGTATTAGAAGTACGGTAGCAATTCTCAAAAAGCAAGTTGGTTAATAACTTACAGGAGGCAGCCTGGCACGGCGGTGCAGCGGACGTCCGAAGCTTGACGCGCAGTCCGACTGGCTGTCTATGAAGTTCCTGTAGTCGTCTCCGAAGTCAAGCAGTCGCCTCGCCGTCTCTGGATCAGCCGTCTCCTCGCTATAAGCTTCGCTCATGTACTTCTCCTGAAAACAACAATAAGTCTCAAGTTCAAAACTGTTCTGCAACTAATTAAGTTACTTGTGTATAGTTTCGTGTTCACTTTGTTTGATGACAATTAAGAGGTTATTGGAATATTTTTCAACTCATACAAGTAATTGAGTACTTTTATTATAAAGTTTAAAGAAAAATATACTTCGAAGTGAAATTACTCACGTTTTTTGCACGAAAATTGTTTCATGCTGGTATTGCACATTTACATAGAGAACTGGAACTTGAAGCAGTATTATAATTGATTAAATAAAATTGAACTTCATATTCAAAGACATAATATATTTTCCAAATCACCAGTACAATGCTCGAATAGGAACTAAACTTGAAATAACAAAATAAATATGAATTAAGTAAAATGATATCATATGATTGATAATTATCAGATTGAAACTTTTAGTCAAGCAGTTGTTGTATTACCAACAACTTTGTAATGGTTCAATATTTGTGACACCACAAATCTCTCCCTCCTTCGTTCTTTTTTTTCTTTTTTTATAATTATTTTTCTTCATCCTCTTTTTTAAATGCTTGTTCAGCTTTCCAGATTTCTTCAGCTGCTCATAATTGTCAACCAGCAACTCCAATAAACATTTCTCAGATTTTTTACAGTAGAATGGTTTCTTTCCGTCTTTGACCGCCTGTTTTCGCATTTCCTTTTCTTCTTTATCCTTCAACTCTTTGAGTTGTTTCTTCTTTTCTTCTCTCTCTTTATTATCCATCCTTTGAATAAGAATTTTTATCTGTCTTTTTCTTTCTGCATCAGTTGTATCCATCAATTCTTTTTGAAGCATTTTTCTCTTCTTACGACGAATTTTGTCCAAAAACTTGTAGTTGGTTTTGAATTTCTTTCCATCGTAAACACCACAAGCATCTTCAAATCTAGGATCCCTTGCTACAATTTTATTCTTTTTTCTATTTTCCTTCAAAATCTCATCAACCTCAATTCTTCCCAATTGTATTTTTTCTTCCACATTCATTTTCAAATTGTCAACTTCACTCTTCATTATCTTTTTATCTTCTTCACATTTTTCTACATCTGATTTTATCTTGTTCAAATCCGATCTCATCTCTTTCATCTCTTCTCTTATCATTTTCGCCATTTTTATTCCTAAATTTTCAATAACTACTTTCATCTCTGTCATTTCTAATTTCATATTTGTTTCTATTCCTTTCATTTCTTCTTTCATATTTGTTTCTAACTTGTCATTACCTACTTTCATTTCTTCTTTCATATTTGTTTCCATTCCTTTCATTCCTTCCAAAATACTTTCAAACATTTTGCTTATGTTAACATTCTTTCTCAAATCCATTTCCATACTTTCCTCCTTATCTTTACAATTTTCCTCATTTACCAAAAACATTTCACCTTGTAAATCTATATCACTCAACACACAATTCTCTGTTTCTTCCACTTTTTTGTTTCTTACGTTTTTTGGCGGCATTGTTTACTTTTACTTCAAATCCAAATATCGTTTAATCAATTCCAATCTTACCTTATTCACAGGTTCTCCAATAAGTCCACTGATTCTTTTTTGTTTCTCATTCCTTTTGCTTCATTATTTTCGTGGGTTCGTTCGGGATGCCAATTTGAAGCAGTATTATAATTGATTAAATAAAATTGAACTTCATATTCAAAGACATAATATATTTTCCAAATCACCAGTACAATGCTCGAATAGGAACTAAACTTGAAATAACAAAATACAGCAGGATTCAATTAACATGTCGTAACTCAGCTGATCCAGTAATAATTAAACAGTGATTTCGACACAATAATCAAAAGGCTTGAAAGTCTAAAGAACCTTTATAATCCAGTAGATATAAACTTTTTACCTGGAAAATATTCCGAAGTCTATGAAATTTTTACATGGTGTCTGGGGGTACTCTGGGATGTATATCCTGAGTTTTCCCCCTCCAGTACCCTGTGCTAACTTCGGGAGGGGCCAAAAACTTCAAAATTTTCGGTATTTTCTACGTTTTTAGTGTATATCTTGTAAATTAAGCATATTTTGTGTACCATTGTGCATTACAAAGTTGTAGAGCATGAAATTTGCTAAATTTTGGTTGGTGAAACAATTTTGTAGACTCAATATTAACTGGAATACAGCCCACCAAAGTTTGAATTTTTTATTAAAAATGTAAACAAATTATTAAAAACCGAAGTTTTCAGCCCTGTAACTATTTTTATTGCTATCATATTTGTTATGTAGTTATTTTAATAATTCATCAATAACAATATCTTGGAATATCTATCAACGAACCTCCCCCCCTTTTTAATTCTTGGTTAGTAATTCTTCATCTTCTGAGAACAAGATTCGGATATTGAGCATACAGGGTTGGTGAAAATGATGGAAACGGCTTAATATTTATTAAACAAAGGTAATTTGACGGTAGGTGACATTGGAGATTGTACTAAAATTGAAAATACTACTTTACTGTGACTTCAAAAGTCTGGTCCGCCATCTTGAATCCGCCATATTGATTCTAACTTCATTTTATTAAATGGGAAGGTGGTCATGTTATACATGATTTCGATACAGAATTTCAAGAGAAAATTAATGGCGAAAACCGCACATCGATATGTGGAGCCGTTTTTAAGATATTTCAATTATTAATCAGACGTATTAAATCGACTTCACTCACTATCTAAAAAAGGGGTGAAAAAATTCAAACTTTGGTGGGCTGTATTCCAGTTAATATTGAGTCTACAAAATTGTTTCACCAACCAAAATTTAGCAAATTTTATGCTCTACAACTTTGTAATGCACAATGGTACACAAAATATGCTTAATTTACAAGATATACACAGAAAGCATAGAAAATACCGAAAATTTTGAAGTTTTTGGCCCCGGCCCTCCCGAAGTAAGCACAGGGTACTGGAGGGGGAAAACTCAGGATATATATCCCAGAGTACCCCCAGACACCATGTTAAAATTTCATAGACTTCGGAATATTTTCCAGCAAACCCACTTTTTTTCATTATATCGACTGGACTATTAAAGTCTTTAAAAGACATTTTTAAAGAAGACCTTTCAAAGAATAACTTTTTAAAAAACCTTTTCAATAATCTGCGAGATTCAGCATTTGTAGGTTAAGTATTGTGATATTGCTCTTTGGAACAGCTGACTTCTGACAAGTTGAATTGGATTCTGCTATAAATATGAATTGAGTAAAATGATATCATATGATTGATAATTATCAGATTGAAACTTTTAGTCAAGCAGTTGTTGTATTACCAACAACTTTGTAATGGTTCAATATTTGTGACACCACAAACTGCAGTATTAAGGCTATCATTAATAAATTCAGTGCCTGTTCTGCTTGAAAATTTGCACGAAACAATTGTCGCGGAAATAACGTGAGTCATTTTTCAGTTCAAATATTAATCATATAAATATTATTCAGTTCATATATTATTCCTTTCAGTGAAAAGAAGATGGATTAGAAACAACACTTTAATTATGATGGAGTATCAAAAACCCATATATGATGACAGTCGTCCAGAAAAATATCCCAATATTGATGAAATTTGTGAGAATAAATTCAATCACAACGTATCTGAATTAATTTGTACCTTATTTTCTTCAACTGAAAAAATTCACAGTAATATTTATACTTCCAGTGAAGAACACACTTTACTTACACAAATTCCTGTGAATAGTACAGTTTATTCACCTAATTTTAGTGATTACTCAGGAAATATCAGTACAGTGGTGTAGTTATCAGTCAAGCGTAAGTACTTAACAAGTAAAAGGAGTACTAAATATTGGAATTCTATTCACTTAATGTACAGTATTCGCACGAAAAAGATAAAGAAAAAGTAATCACATATTTTTAATCACATCACACACTGAAATTTTATTCACCTAATGCCCAGTATTTACTTGAAAAACAACAAGTGAAAGTGATTACTCATTTTTATTGACACCACTGTGCGTTAATAAATTATCTATTTTTTCATTCAGTAGAACGAGCATAAAATTCATAATATAATTTGTGAGAAAAAAGGCTTACTATAAAACAGCCTTAAATAACCCCCCTTACTATCTCTCCCCCGGATTTTGATTAAAATTATCTATTCATTTTATTCACCAAAATCACAATATAATTTCGTACACAAAAATAGGCTTACTATAAAACAGCCTTAAACCATTACTATTTCTCCCCCGGAATAAGTTTAAAATTATCTATTTATTGATACGAACACAAAAATCATAACATGATTTAGGAGAAAAAAAGGTTTACACCCTCGCTATTTCTTGATTTTTTTAGATTTCCCGGATTTTGATTATTTTTAATTGAACTGATTATTTGACTGATCACCCACCTGGTAACTATCCCAAGCCTGTTCAGAGAACGAACTATCGGCTGATACGACTTTGTCGCCGGCACTGACGCTGCTAAAGTTGGTCACCACACCCAGAGTGGGCCCCAGCTTGAACGCCGGCAGTGCCATCAGCTTCCTCCTCACCGCTCTGGTTGCCGCCTTGCTCACCACTCCACCTCCTCCTCCTCCTCCGGCTACACCCCCCTCCTCACCGCACTCCTCCTCAGTTTCGGTACCGCTGTTTGTCGCCGCTCGTCGCAGAATCGTGTTGCTCCTCAGCGGCGAGCCTGGCTCCACCAACATTTGCGACACTCCGTCAGAGCCTGAATCGCTCTTGCGACCCTGCAAAAGCACAATGAGTTTTGAATGTTAATTATTCTATGTTGGTGTAAATTTCTCGTCAAATTCAATATTGTATTTAAAATGTGGTATTGTGAGTTAAGTTTTAGTGCTCTGAATCTATAATCTATAAATCAAAATAATTCAATTTTGAAGATTTTTGGAACTGATTCAGTGAAATTCAATGTTGGACTACATAACCTATATCTTTTCCACATTTCCCATTACGGAAATTGGATGATTCGGCGAAGCGGAACACCCGAAAAGGTCTCCCCGCTAATAAAAGCCGTAAGCATAATAATAATAATATAATTTTCGATGTTGAAGTGGCCTTCCATATGAATTTAGTAAGTATACAATACACATATGTATATTGTATACTTGTATAAGGGCACAGTATTGTATTAAATGTAATGAATACAATCCACAGAAATTGAACACAAATTGTTGGTAGCAAATTGTGGCCAACATTGATCACTGTTACGGCCCTGCAGATCATATTAATGATAAATTATCAATTTAGTAAATCTTTGAATACAATACGAAAAGTTTGAGGCCAACATGTTGGTCAAAATGCTAGGAAACTTTATCTGATAGTGGATCACTCTGCAAATATTTATTTAACGATAGTGGATCACTCTGCAAATATTTAATAATTAATAAACGAAATTCCTAATAAGATATTGTTGCAATGTCTCATTACCTTCCATCTGCAAATATTTATTCAACGAATAATTATGAATTTAGTGAATCTATCAAGCCAATAAAAAAAGTTTAAAGACAAAATAGTGATCATGCTAGCAAAGGAATTGAGCTAAGTGCCAAGAAATTTTGGCTCATCTACACCAATAGTAGACGGACAATTTTTAATGTTGGAAAAGTTATTTTTTATATTATTTCTCGTGAAATAAATTTGAAAAATGAGTCAATGGGTTGATTTTGTTTTCTGGTGCGAAATTTTTTAATGTTGTAATTTAAATTCTCAAAGAATTTAAATTTTTAAAATTTTTTTCAGTTCGAAACTTTCATATTATTTGCTGCAATATTCAAAATTTCTCAAGTGTTTTGTTTTTGAGTGAAAAATTGTGACTTACAAAGATATGGATCATCATAACCTAAATTTTGGACTTTTTTCTAAATTTGAAGAGGGACAGTTTTGGGCTTAAGCCTGTTGAACCTTTCATTAAGTATTATGTGTACATTACTGAATAAATAAATAAATAAATTTTTGCCTGTAACCCATACCAATGACCACACTGTTATTGTACGGTCTCTGTACTCATTACAACTTAGCATTGTGTTTGATCCCAGATTGAAATTAATCTCGCTGTGTGCGACTCCTTATTATAGTGCTATTAATAACATGTCTACTCACAGCATTGCGCTTGCGCAGCTTCAATTTGCGCCTTCTTAGCGAGTTGGAGCTGTATCCGCCGCCGCTGCCATCCTGCGCCATAATGGTGTTGGCCTCCTCGACAGTGGACGAGGACAGAGTACCGTGCACTGAGGAGGTCTGCGGTGACTTGGACAGCTGGTGCAGCGCCGACTCGGAGGTGGAGTGCGACAGCTGGGTTGCAGCTGAGTTGGTCAACAGCTGCGAAATGCCCGAAACGCTCCACGGTCGCACCTGGATGCCTTCGCGTCGTTTCAGCCTCATTACGACCTGCAAATTCCAATTTATGTACATAAGTATCTATTGATCAAAGCACAGACAACAATAGTTGTATAGTTACTAGTATAGTTACTCTATGATCAAAGTAATAGGAATTTATAACCCCGGTCGTACACCGGAGCAATAAGCAATAGGCAACTAGCAACATATGATCATATGATTGTCTACTCTATAAAACCAATAGTTCAATGCACACTGAAACAGCTGCTTTAGGTGTGCATTGGACTATTTGTTTCTATAGAGTAGACGATCATATGATTCAAATGTTGCTAATGGCCTATTGCTTATTGCTTCGGTACAACCAATTTTTTTTTTTTGATTGATTGTTTTTCAACGTTTCCATGGTAACGAGTGATATTGTGTTGGATTTTTTCTACAAATATAGTGTGTTACATAATAGAGAAAACAATTTTTTTAATCAACAGAACATCATCCATTACCATGCAAACGTTAAATGACCGTCGTTCGTCATCCGCCAAATTGGGAAAATCCACTATACAAACATATACAGCGATTGTTGTAATAATTATTACATATTGGTGACAGTAGGCCTGTCATATTTTATTACTTCTTGGAAAACATAACTTACTTGACCTACAATTGAAGTGATTCATGAAAAATACATGAATGTATTTTCACAGTAATGGGATGATAAAATATAAATAGGCCTAATGCTATCGCTTCACTAGTATCGGGTTCAATTCCCGTTCCACCTGGCACTTTTTCACATTTCATTTTCATTTCATTTCATCATCAATCATCCATTGACCACCTATTCAAGGGGCATGCGAATCTGTCAAAAATTATTACTCAAATATAAAAAAAAAAATATATCATCTTTCACCCCATCACCCATGCACAAATTTTTTCGAATCATCCGCATCAAAAAATAAGTTTCCTCCATTTTCCGAAGGGGGAAAATCATCCGGATTTCAACGCACCCCCCCCCTTAGGCCGATATATAACACTCCTGGGCCAATGTATAACATTTACATCATATTGTAAAAAGATGAAATCAATAAATTGACATTGAAATTGTTGTATGATGGCTAAAATAAAACTACTACGATTTAAATCCATGTAGTGGAACTTTGAAAATACTTTTTTAAATGCTGATGTCTGTTTTCTAAGTGAAAACAAACTTTCACCATGTTCCCTATCAAGAGATAATTGGTTATGTTGGTGAAGTGGAACAACCCTACTCGGGTCTCCCCACTATTAGAAGCCATACGCTAAATAAATAAAATAGTGGAACTAACCTTAGTATGTTCGGGCGAGTTGGGTACCATGGTGGCCGGTGAGGACTTCTCGTTGTAGACGGTGGTCACGTCGGCATCGAGCGGCTCAAGGATAGCTTCCGACGACTGGTGACAGGTGGCGTTGCTGCTGGTGTTGAACTCGTCGGACGAGTGTCGCTCGAAGTCGTCGTCGCCGGTCGTGTACTCGCTGCTCGCGTCGCAACTGTCGCCGACGGCCTGGGAAAATTCACTCCCGTAAAAAGCAAATTCCAACGCCTCGAGATTAACAACAGCCAAGCAGTGGTGAAGTAAACAGAAAATAAGAGCGAAGTTAACAGCGATTTGGTGCACAAAAAGCAAAATGAAACAGCAAGAAAAAGCGAAAAAATAATTTTAAAAGACATAAAATTGCTGATAAAAGACATAAATTCATCCTTCATTAAAAAAGCTGTGTGATTACTAAAATGCTGGGAATGAATTAAACCACAGATAAGGTACCTTATACAATAAATTATATATATATATTATATAATATAATTATAATATGTATATATTATATTATATACCTATATATTATACCTTACCTGTGATTAAACAAACAAGGCATAAAATGCTGCGAATAGTTAATAATGGATTGATAAATTTATCCTCCATCAAATAAGCTGTGTGATTACTAAAATTCTGGGAATAAATTAAACAAACAAGGCATACAATGCTGCGAATAGTTAATAATGGATTGATGAATTCATCCTTCATTAAAAAGCTGAATAATTACTAAAATGCTGCGAATAGTTAATAATGGATTGATAAATTCATAATTCATTAAAAAAGCTGAATAATTACTTAAATGCTGAGAATAAATTAAACAAACAAGGCATAAAATGCTGCGAATAGTTAATAATGGATTGATAAATTCATCCTTCATTAAATAAGCTGAATACACATAACTAAGATGCTGAGAATAAATTGAACAAACAAGGCATAAAATGCTGCGAATAGTTAATAATGAATTGATAAATTCATTCTTCATTAAATAAGCTGTGTAATTACAAAAATGCTGAGAATAAATTAAACAACCAAGACATAAAATGCTGCGAATAGATAATAATGGATTGATAAATTCATTCTTCATTGAAAAAGCTGAATAATTACTAAAATGTTGGGAATAAATTAAACAACCAAGGCATAAAATGCTGCGAATAGTTAATAATGGATTGATAAATTCATAATTCATTAAAAGAACTTGGTAATTACGGAAATGCTGAGAATAAATACCAAACAAAGCATAAAATACTGCAAATAGTTAATAATGGATTGATAAATTCATCCTTCATTAAATAAGCTGTGTGATTACTAAAATGCTGGGAATAAATTAAACAAACAAGGCATGAAATGCTGCGAATAGTTGATAATGGATTGATAAATTCATCCTTCACTAAAAAAGCTGAATAATTACTAAAATGCTGAGAATAAATTAAACAAACAAGGCATAAAATGCTGCGAATAGTTAATGATGAATTGATGAATTCATCCTTTATTAAATAAGCTGTGTGATTACTAAAATTCTGGGAATAAATTAAACAAACAAGGCATAAAATGCTGGGAATAGTTAATAATGGATTGATAAATTCATCCTTCATTGAAAAAGCTGAATAACTCCAAAAATGCTGAGAATAAATTGAACAAACAAGGCATAGAATGCTGCGAATAGTTAATATTCGATTGATAAATTCATCCTTCATTGAAAAAGCTGTGTGATTACTAAAATTCTGAGAATAAATTAAACAAACAAGGCATAAAATGCTGCGAATAGTTAATGATGGATTGATAAATTCATCCTTCATTAAATGAGCTGTGTGATTACTAAAATGCTGGGAATAAATTAAACAAACAAGGCATAAGATGCTGCGAATAGTTAATAATGGATTGATAAATTCATCCTTCATTAAAAAAGCTGAATAATTACTAAAATGCTGAGAATAAATTGAACAAACGAGGCATAAAATGCTGCAAATAGTTTATAATGGATTGATAAAATCGTCCTTCATTAAAAAAGCTGAATAATTACTAAAATGCTGAGAAAAAATTAAAAAGACAAGACATAAAATGCTGAGAATAATTTCTTATCACGTATTTGAACTGATATCCTCCATTGAAAAAGTTGAGAAACTAAAATATTGCCTTTTGGATTATTTCTCATCACATATTATTAGCATTCTATTAATATTGTCATTTAAGGTTTATACAGTGATATTAATTCAATTTGACGCTTCGCATTAGATAGATAGAGAGATATTATTTATTTGTCATCGTTCTCTACGGTCATCAGCAACGAGAAGAAATTATATCTCTTTATATATCTATCTATCTATCTAATGCCAAGCGTCAAATTGAATGAACGTCACTGTACGTGAAATGAGGAGAATTGAAATGTAAAACACTAGACCAAAAATTACAAACATCTTATAGCACAGCAGGGTAGCATAAGTAAAACGCAATCAATTTGATCACCTTCATTTTTATAACTATTATTATTTCATTCAACTAAGAAAATACTCAATAAAATCAATTATTTCAAGATCGAATGACTGTATAAACTTTCTGACATTCTCTAAAGTCTAGACATTCTATGGTTTCAACATTGGGAATTTCAACAGTAAATTCATTCAGTTCAGTATACAAGAAGCAAGTAAACAACAAATTTCAATTTCACACTACTTGGAATAGAGATTGATTCGAAGATAACAAACCAAATTATTTTTTCTACCCTTCAACTCCTTTCCTTCCCCTTTTCGTCTGTTTTATAGACCCTTTCCTTCCAATTTCTCTGTCCACTACCTGCCTTTCATAAGGGAAACCATAATTGGAAATAAATTCTTCTCCCTTCGCTTTTCTCTAGCACACTCCACCATTAAGAAAGCTGTTTTTGTTTATGTATATGATTTTTCATTATTTCATAATTTGGTTTTCCTTTTATTGGTAATATATAATTTCATAGGCCTGCTATTGCAACATTACATGTACTTTGTGTATTTGAATGGATAAATGGTATAGGGTGGCGCAAAAAGAATGGATGGATTTGAGTAGGATAATATCAGTGGAGTGGAGCTGTCTGTGACCGCAGAGCGACACCATTTTGTAGATTAAAGTATCCAGTTTTAGTAAAAATGGCGCAATTGACCATGCAAAATCGCGTATTTGCTGTTGACCAACATTTCCAATAGAATAAATCTGCAATCGTCGTTCAACGGAGCTTTAGCAGATAGTTTCAAGTCGAGCTTATTGGCATGTGATTCTTCTTTACTTAAAATCAAGTTGACTGTCGTAAATATCGTTACATTGAAGATTTAAATACTGCAATACATGAAAGAATTGCTGCTGTATCAAAAGTTAAGGACCAATTTGAGGCTTTTAATGAGCATTAACGAATTAAGGGCTCCATCTTTCCTAAAAAATATCTTTTTCCTATCTCCAACTTTTTTTAAAAATACTCAAATGTTTTGGAGTTTTTCATACAAATTCTCAAATTGGGTTATTTACTTAGTATTTTGGTGTAAGGAAGATGAATGTCTGATAAAAATAAACTTTCTTATGACACTTTGAAAAACATCCGTTCTTTATGCGCCACTCTGTAGTAAACAGCATATAGATAAATTCTCAATCTTTCTTTCATTTCGAGGAAAATTCTTCGAACTACAGTATAAATCATTGTAATGGCGTGAAAAGCATTCTTCAAGTGCAAATAAGAAACCTACCTTATCATCAATATCCTGTGCCTGAAGGCGCAGCCATTCCTTCACCTTGGAGTTCTTACTTTTCGATGTGCCATCGAAACGCAGCGGTTCAAACAGACGACTGGCCTTTCTGGCCGGGGAAGCACACACCGCTTCCTCCCTTACCAGTTCCTCAGCCTTGTTCACCAGCCTCCGAATAGTTCTCGGCAGGGTTGTGTTATGATGAGCGGTGGCCGAAGACTTCTGGGAGTCCGACCGACTGAGCGAGACCGCCGACCCGGCTCCTTCTGACGATAAATTCGCACAAGTCTGAGCTTCAGCGTCGCCGCACCTGTAGGTCCACTCGTCCTCCTCAGATGAGGACAGCAGGTTACCCGCTGATAAGTTGCCTTCCTCAGCTTTCTGTTCTTCGTCCCCGCTCCTCAGCGATGCCTCTTTGGCTCCCACATCGTGCTCTGAGTCCGTGTCAGGGTGCTTGAAGTAGAGTACCGCGCAGTTGTTACCGCGACGTCCCGATCTGAAAAGGAGATCGTCATTATTATTTATTTATTTAGCGTATGGCTTTTTATAGTGGGGAGACCCGAGTAGGGTTGTTCCACTTCACCAACATAACCGATTATCCCTTGATAGGGAACATGGTTCCATCGCCATTAATAAACGAGCACTCTGAAATTTAAATAATTTTGGAGTAATGTAAGTTGGAAACGTTGTTTATGTAGATCTAAGATAACATGCAGAAAGGATTGATTTGTTCTCATACTCAGATATTAAAATAATTTTGTAGAAGTTCAAGTATGTAAGAAGCATTGTTTATTATAGATATAAAATAAATTTAATGCAGACATGGATTTGTTCTCAGACTCAGTGATTCAAATAATTTTGCAGAAGTTCGAGTACATATATTATTAAAACACATGAAACTGGAAATGAAGTTGAAGCTATGACTTCAGACAAGAATTCCAGACTCTGATATTATAATTTTTCAGAATTGAACCAGAAATTTGTATTTCCCATTGGGAAACACTGGATAATTCGGCGACGCGGAAAACCCGAGAGGATCTCTTCGCAAAAAAAACCATAAGCATAATGTGCATAATGAATTTGTCTAATAATATACATATTGTTGCATTGTTCTGATTTGTTCCACCACTCAACACAACCGCATTATGATCTATTTGTTACTGTATAAATTCTAACTTACTGGTTAAATCTTGAAGTTTCATCTAAAAATTGTCTCCTCGCTGAGATATTTTCGAGTGGAACACTCTGCCTGCGAGGCAGGTTCTTTGCAGGTTCAGTCTTTGGATTCTCGTTGACTTTTTCGTCGGATTGCGAGTTGTTCGATTTCGGAATGAGAGTGATGTCGACCTCAGACATTATTTCCGGATTGCTGTGGTGCCTGTACTCGATGTTCACCTGCGATCCGACCATTATCTCGTCTGCAGTGTAACAGTCCATGGAAATCATTGTTCCATCGATATCCTAAAACAAATGTGAGACATTAATATAGGATAGGTGAATTTAGTAGGTCATTTTATTTGAAATATTTTTTAAAAAGAGAAGAAATATGAAGAATCTGAAGTTAGGAAGAATGAAGAATTAGAAAAAAAAATATTTCACTAAAAAGCTAATTGTGGATTACTAAGATTGCCAATAACTAAGTTTCCGTGGTGTAGCGGTTATCACGTCTGCCTAACACGCAGAAGGTCCCCAGTTCGATCCTGGGCGGAAACAATTTTTTTTGACAATTTATATCTGCTTCCAATATGCCTCATAGTTTTTAACTTTGAGTTTATGTTAGCATCCTATGAGTTTATTGTACTTCCTTGGGTGTAATTAATCAAGAAATTGAATAAATTAAAAGTAACAGTATTTATAATAGTAATTATTGGGCAAAATCACTTCATTTTTCAAATTAATCTTCATTCATTACTTTCCAATTCATTCAAAATTGATTATTCCTGGATTAATCTTCAATCCATATTTATTTTACTATTCATAAACAATTATACAATCATAAACATTTATATAACAAATCAATCATAAACATTTATCATTGATTTGTTATTTATTATTTTACTTCCTTCATAGCTTGATATTATGTTATTTTCATGGCGAAATGAATAAATTTGAATTACTTGTTCTGCATTACTCATACATGTTTTATTAGGGTTTGCAAGGTGCTTTAAAAACCTGTACTTCCACTGAATAACTGAATTACTAAAATTGAATGTTTTCTGATTTCAATATTCCTCATCTGATGACATCTAGGCTATAACAGGAATTTCATTTTCCAACATGTTGGGAGAATTATTACACATTTCAATGTATTGAAATTTTCATTTTATTGCCTCCTTACAGTATTATTTTATTATTATAGAAAACTATTTCAAATTGAATAAATTATACCCTTCAAAATTCCATTATTTCAAAACGTCCATTTTATAGAGTCATTTGCAATAACTAACACCAATAGTAGATACGCAAGCTAACATTCATAACCTAATCAGTTCTTCAACTTTGGAAGTAATATAACAATGCCATATCATAGAACTGAACGTCATAGTACTCTATCATAGTACTGACACAATCAAGTACAGTCCCTATAGATCCAAGATATCAAATTAAATTTTCCAGGAGCCTACAGTCATCTCTATCACGTAGATAAGAAACAACATTTGAACCATGCTCATGTATAAAAATACATACAAATACCATTTCTTCAACTGTGGAAGGAATATTCAAGAAATAATTCTTGATGTGTACTATAAATTCGAAAAGGAACGGTAATTTTGTGGCTACGTTATCAATTTCCATGTCCATTGGCGCTTGGCTAACGACATAACAAATTAGTTTAATCAAAGTAAATGCAGTGGAGTGCAGTAATTGCTTTCTCGCCTCTATTCCAGTGATTTGTACCCGGCGTCCATGTCAGACCAAACAAATCACTGTAATAACCACTAATGCTCCTTTGTGCTGCGTTGTGAAGTGTAGCAAACAATTCAATTTTCCACGGTTTCAAATTATTTCACTTTCAGTTAATGCAAATACTTTCTAATCCGCCATTCATTAAACCAAGTCCGGTTACTTGCATGTTGTTTTATTTTATGAGCTTGAAGCAGCACAGAATTCAATTGTTCTCTGGTCAAGTTTTTAAACTGCAAAACAGTTGCCCTAGAAATTTCAAGTCCACACTCTATTTACTTGTTTCAAGTTATACCAAGAATTACTAATTAGCCAATACAAATTTATACTAAGAAAGTTGACTCCACTTCTTCAAATAACTTATATAAAAAATAATGATATTGCTAGTTGATGTATTTTGGCCAGACATATTCTTAGTATTTATACTAATTTTAAAAAGTATTTTTTATTTTATTTTGTATTATTGTACCATCCTCAGTGCTGAACTGTAATTACTTTACTAAATGAATAATAACACAAAGTAAAAAGGATTTCCTTTCTTCTATGTGATAATGATAAGAACCAAAACCCTTATTATTGATTTCTTGTGATATAGGCCCTACTTCACATTCTGAGTTTTGAGTAATTGAATCATTCTTATTTTAGGACTATAATTTCACGTTTTTATTACTTTCTCTTGTCCATTGATTCCTTGAATGTATCCATTACTTTCTCCTCCTCAATTTACTACTCAGTCAATATCACCTATACAATTTTTCAATTCAGTTAAGGCTTCTCTCACACCACACACCAGTGCGGGCCGGGCCCGGATCGGACAGGATTACTGATGTATCATGATGGGTATATTAACAATGAATAGTCTGATTACACCCTCAAGATTCAGTCATAACATATTCATCCCGTCCGATCCAAAAGCTTTGTTCCATAGAAATTCAAAAATTCTATTACACAAGGCAGCTTATACAACACACTAAAATTATAGTTAAAATTAAAATTAAGTTATTTTATGGTACGCCATGAAATTTATGTCAAGTGTGAGTCCGCCTTTGTCCTGTATCAAAGGACTTGGAAAATTTTTCTTAAACAGGATGCTGGTGTTCTTTTTGTAATTCTCTTATTTACACATTTTTGTATTACCTACTAATTTTCAATATATTCTTTTGAATGAATATTTGCTACTGTATATGCATTCCATAGATGAAGGTTTTATCACCTTGACATTTTCTAATGCACTATACCATAGAGAAGCAATAGTATTGTTCTCTATGTTCTCTGTGACTATACTCACATCACACTGCAGTGAATCGTTGGACCATGCCAGAGTTTGATCACTGAGTCGGGCGTGCTTTAGTACCGGTTCCTCATCACTTTCAGGACTGTTCTCGTTTTGTGGACTCTGCAACAGAAAAACAAAGAAAATTATTGTAGATATTTTTCTAAAAAATTAAAAATCTTTCAAAAAGTTGAACAAATACTGCTTGCGGTGTTCTGGAGCAGTTCATGATAAGTTGGCCTAGGCCCTAGGCGGCGGACAAATTTTACTATTTTGTAATAGACAATAAGTTGCCAAAATCCAGAAGAATCAACATGAACATTGAACAATCATGTCAATTAAGGAATGAGAATATTATCATTGCATCCATGGAAAGTAGATGTGAAATCGTTGTGTTACAATATTAATGGATGATGAAAAATATAAATTTAGCTAATTAGAACATATAATACTGTATTTTATTCTCTATCAATATATGAATAATCCTGAATAACTCTTCGGTAACCTGATATGAAATGATCAAAAAGCATCTGTTTTTCGTTGATAACCACAAAGTCTGAAAAGGATTTATACTGCTCTATGTTTGTACAGAAAATCCATCTCAACTAGAAAAATATAACTAAAAATATGTCTTAATTCCTAATAGGTTGTGTAAACCCCAACCAAATAAGAGCTTGTAAGCCTTTGGGGATTGAAGTATAAAAAAAGGAACCTAGTTGAAAAACCAAGATTTTAGTAGAATGTTGAGGGGATATTTTTTATTCGAATCCACATCCCAGTCATTAGCTATCATTAGAGCATATAACGTTACAGCTATGGAATTGGAGAAGGTCTATCTCCCCTGATAGATTCTCGACCCCATTACCATTTCCTGTAGTATTGTAGACCTACTGAATGAATGAAGTACTTATCAGATCAAATTTCATATGGATGTAATGTTTTGTGTAAGCTAACAAAGATTAATAATAATTATTTTGATGGGAGTAGATGGAAGACATGTTGAAAAAAGTAATAGAATTGAGTCTTTACGTTTTTTTCAAATTTAGATTGAGTAAAAATAGTTCAAGCAAAAGTACCAAACTATTTGATTTTATGGTTAAATGTGGATAATTGAAGGTTATGTTCATTTAGAGAGAAAATGATAATTTTTTTATCAATATTTTTTATCAGCCAATAATAATATCAATCCAATGAAAGAGCTAAAATTCACTCTCCTCTAACTTGAGTCTTTATCTATGGATGTAGTCTCCAATCCACTTTGAAAATTAATTTTGCAAAAATAAGATGAAATTTCCTATTATTAGAGCTAAAGGTTATTTTTAATTTTACCTGGCTTACGTTCCAATTCCAAACTAAAAAGATCAGTCTTTAGTTCAAGGTTAAAAATGTCCAACACTTAAAATAGAGAGATCAGTAGAATTTACAAAATCATTACATTTTTTAAATTATAAATTCAATTCATGGAAGGAATCTCATGAACATGAACATAGGTGAGAGAAATAAATTGAACGCTTTAATATCTTCCATGATACAGATGAAATTTGAAGCATTCTTCTTCTTACAAAAGCATGCTTCCCAACCATAGGGAGTTTTGGATTTGTTAATAGTTTTTTCTACATTCTTCAAAAAAGATGATTCTCAACGTTTTAACAAAATTACAAATTCAAATTAATTCAACAAACAAATAAATTATTATTTGAGTAGAAATTATCCATCATTTGCATCATCAGCCAATAATATTATTTCAATATAAGAGCTAAAATGTACTCTTCTCCAACTCAAATCTTCCGTGGATGAATATTCCCATTCAGTTTGGAAATTATACATGCCAAAAACTACAATGGATTTTCCCAATCAAAAGCGTGACATCCAATGACCACACTGTGTTTATAAAGTCTCTGTAGTAGTGACAGTTGATAAGAGATATATCAGTAATGCTGCAGATAAAGAAAGTAATGTCATCGATGATAGTAATGACTGTATTCCGCGAAACCGGTTATAGGTGTGAGAATGAGAGCCTCTTGTAGAAACCATCCTCATCCTCATACTTGCACCAGATGGTCAAGGCGGCCGTTCGCCCTAATAACTCGCCGGAGCGTGCATTTCCTAGCAATTTTCGTCTTCGCTTCAAATTAATTCTGGTGTTAAATACATCGGCATATAATTATTCTTAGTAGAGCGTGAACAGACTTTTGTATATGTATAGAACCGGTACATTACCAATATTGTAGAGGAAGAAAGACTGTATAGATAGAGCAGTACTAATCATGTACAGAACTCAACTCAAAACTCTATACGTATAGCAGGATTCTTTTAACTTGTCAAAAAACAGCTGAATTAACGTTGGTAAACGAGCGTACATCAATCAGCTGTTTCTGACAATTTAAAAGAATCCTGCTATAAATTATGGAATCTGTAGCCAGTATTGTAAATCAAGTGGTGCGATGCGATCAGTCAGTTCGATCAATGATCAAGACGACAATCATTGGATTACATATTTTTACTTGTTTAGAGTTTCACTATTTGATTAGATCGTCGAAATTATGTTTGATTTTCAGGAACAAATCACGTTGGATAGATCTGTAAATATTGTTGGAAATATATCACGTTCCAAATCAAGTTAGATAAAGATCTATATGAAGATCAGGGGTTTCATTAAATTATTGAAGTTCGTCACAAAAATTATGGTAGCCTAATCATATTGAAACTTGAAAAGGAAGTGAAGATTGTGATCTTTTCAACTTTAAAATAGAGTAGAATTAACAGACCAATTTTACTTTCCCATTTAAAAAGCGTACAGAAGCTGACAAAACCTACCTAACAAAAAATCAAAACAGAATTATTAGACCAATTTGACTCTCCCATTTGAAATAGGCCTACTGACATAATTTTCTGACAGAACTGAACTCAACAAAAGAGTAACCTTGGAACTACCCTTTCTTTCCCTACATCACACGCTTCCAGTTCTAGACCAAAATAAGAAAGTAGTGTTCTAAAAACATTAAAACCCTGCGGCAAAACAATAACACACACCTACAGAAACCAATTTAACCACAATAATTATAACTATTCCTTCAAAACATTTTTTCAATTTATCACATTATAATTCCATTATTTATGACACCTAATAATTATTCTGTGGCGGACCCATTCTTTTTTGTATAGGTTTTTCATTCTCGTTTCTACTGGTTCCATTCTGTACACTGATTTTAGACAAATTAAACCAGTGTAAACTGATAATTTCATATCACCTTATGACACAGCCACATGAAAATGCCCCAGAGGTTGGTGTGATGCTGGCCACAGCAGTAACTGCCAGATCCAAGAACGAGATAACGGCCTTCTAAAAACTCGGTCAAATGCGTACGGAGTCTGAGAATGTGTCAACCGTTACGCAGCTCCTCTAATCTAACGACTCGACATATCACGATTACACTACGCTGCCATACTTTTAATAAGAAAAGAAAAAGAAAACTCGAACGTTTATTGCTTGTCCATTTAATTACCCGATTAAACTAACATGAGATCGAAGACAGTTTCAGGAACCCATCCTAGTAACGGTCCAACTAACGCAATACTAAAGATTTCATCGCCCAATTTACCTAACCCAATAATAAGTGGAGTGAAGCCTAGCTGTATCAAATTGAAAATGCTACGGTACATCAAGTTTCCTATTAAAATCTGGTGGTAGAGGAGGGGCAGTTTCAAATAACCAAGGTGATAATATAGTGTCAGAACACATATTATACATGTATCATACATGCTTATAAAAGATCCAAGGTGATATACATATACATGTATCATACATGTTATTGCTTACATGATCACGTTCTCTAGACACTCTAGGTGCTATCACTAGAGTTGAACCATAGCCTACGGTATCTATAGTAGTACTAGGTAGTAGCTCAACCACGTGCATACTCCTACTAGTGCTGAAATAGGTATCCCAAAACTGTGACTGATAACTTAGTACATAATTGATTGGAACAGTTTAAAATTCTCAAGGTGTCAGAACAAATACACATGACTGTAATTAAAATGTAAATGTGTTTTCACAGTTTTTAATTTTTAGGTATTGAGGTTGAGTGGTAGAGAGGACTCTCTAGCTAGATCTAACTACGCCTAATAACAGATAGTTTATTTTCATATTAAATATCCACAGATTCAGTACTTCGAAATTTCATTGCAGTTTTCTTACAAGCGCATACAGTCATGCAACTTTCTAACAAATTTCAATTGCATACAAGCGCATGTCAACTGCACGCATTGCAAGAAATACATTTGAGTTGATCCATCTTGAGAGGGCGTTATTTTACGGAGTTTAATTTAGAAATTATTGCATTGATTGTTCCATGAGATCAAGATGACATAATTTCATGAAGGTTAAATATAATTGGTTTTCGTACAACTTTCAGTTAGTAAAATGAATTGAAAATTTGGAGCTCGATACACAAACAAAAATATTCAGTGTAGTGTAAGTAGGTACAAGTGGAAGAAAGTATACTTTTCGACAGGAAAGTCAAATTTCCGGCAATTTCCTGTCATTTGCATGCTGTACACGTACAGTGGAAAGGACAGACAGAGGTAATTAAAAACTCATTTTGAGAGCAATCATTGAGAACCAGCACTTCATTACATATACTCTATACAACGTAAATTAGCCGAAAATAATAATTATTATCGTCAGTCACGCATGGTTTCAAATTCAACAAACTTTATTAGTGTCGACCAATCAACACAATCTTCTTCTTCTATCTATATCTTATCTATATCTATATATTAATAAAAGAGAGTTGGTGTCTGTACGCTCGCTTATAACTCGAGAACGGCTGAACCGATTTAGATGATTTTGGATTCGTTTGAATTTTTAAAGCACTGGTTAACATAATATCTATTAAAATATAAGAAAATCCCTTTATAATTAATAAATAGTTATTACATTAATGACATAACCTATCAAATATTTCATAGAGCTACGTTCAAACTTGCCGGCACGAACGTGTACCTACAACGGAAAGATGATCGCAATTTAAGATCAGATTAATTAGCCAGCATATCCTAAGTCTCCGTGGCTCAGTGCAAATGTCCTGGCGTGATAACCTAGAGGTTGCGGGTTCAAACCCCGCTCTGGACCATTTCTTTTTGCTATAGGTTTTCTACTCTAATTATTTTTTACGCTACAATCATCAATTATTAAGAATGTGTTATCGTTCGTATTATGCATTTTTTATTGTTTCTAATAATAAAATTGAAGAACGGGAATAAAAAAATAAATAAAATAAAAAAATTAAAAGAAAGAAATAAATATGAAAAAAATTCTTTTAATTAGAATAGGACTGATAAAAATTGAAGAACGGAAATAAAATTAAAAAAATAAAATAAATTAAAATGAAAAATTAAAAATAAATAAATATGAAAAAAATTCTTTTAATTAGAATAGGACTGATAAAAATCGAACGGAAAAAAAATAAAATAAAAAAAATTAAAAAAAATAAAATTAAAATAAAAATAATAAAAAAGAAAGAAATAAATAAATATGAAAAAAATAATTGGTGGGAGAAGGGGGGTGACATTTGATGGGAAAGAGGGGGTTGACATGAAGAGGGATATGTGGGGGTGACATTTGAGGGGGAATGGAAGGGGGCATTTGTGGGATGACATTTTTTTGGGGATGGCATGAAGGGGGGACATTTGTGGGGAGAAGAGGGGGGACATTTGGAGGGGGAAGAGTGCGATACGAAGTTCGCCGGGACAGCTTGTATAATTATATTCAGGCCGGCCACTTTAACAAGAACTTGAAAATTTTGGAATGAGTCTTTTGGATATTCAAAATTACGAGTTCACCCCGTGCAGCGCAAAGCGCCGGTCACTTGAATTTTCTAAAATTCATAGTTTTAAATACTGTAGTTTTTTTTTTTTTTTCCAATTGGGTTGGACTTTGTAACCCTTAGCCACCGCGACCGTGTGGTGTCACAAATATTGAACCATTACAAAGTTGTTGGTAATACAACAACTGCTTGACTAAAAGTTTCAATCTGATAATTATCAATCATATGATATCATTTTACTTAATTCATATTTATTTTGTTATTTCAAGTTTAGTTCCTATTCGAGCATTGTACTGGTGATTTGGAAAATATATTATGTCTTTGAATATGAAGTTCAATTTTATTTAATCAATTATAATACTGCTTCAAATTGGCATCCTGAACGAACCCACGAAAATAATGAAGCAAAAGGAATGAGAAACAAAAAAGAATCAGTGGACTTATTGGAGAACCTGTGAATAAGGTAAGATTGGAATTTGATTAAACGATATTTGGATTTGAAGTTTTTTGAAGTAAAAGTAAACAATGCCGCCGAAAAACATAAGAAATAAAAAAGTGGAAGAAACAGAGAATTGTGTGTTGAGTGATATAGATTTACAAGGTGAAATGTTTTTGGTAAATGAGGAAAATTGTAAAGATAAGGAGGAAAGTATGGAAATGGATTTGAGAAAGAATGTTAACATAAGCAAAATGTTTGAAAGTATTTTGGAAGGAATGAAAGGAATAGAAACAAATATGAAATTAGAAATGACAGAGATGAAAGTAGGTATTGAGAATTTAGAAATAAAAATGGTGAAAATGATAAGAGAAGAGATGAAAGAGGTGAGATCGGATTTGAACAGGATAAAATCAGATGTAGAAAAATGTGAAGAAGATCAAAAGATAATGAAGAGTGAAGTTGACAATTTGAAAATGAATGTGGAAGAAAAAATACAATTGGGAAGAATTGAGATTGATGAGATTTTGAAAGACAGTAGAAGAAAGAATAAAATTGTAGCAAGGGATCCTAGATTTGAAGATGCTTGTGGTGTTTACGATGGAAAGAAATTCAAAACCAACTACAAGTTTTTGGACAAAATTCGTCGTAAGAAGAGAAAAATGCTTCAAAAAGAATTGATGGATACAACTGATGCAGAAAGAAAAGACAGATAAAAATTCTTATTCAAAGGATGGATAATAAAGAGAGAGAAGAAAAGAAACAACTCAAAGAGTTGAAGGATGAAGAAGAAAAGGAAATGCGAAAACAGGCGGTCAAAGACGGAAAGAAACCATTCTACTTTAAAAAATCTGAGAAACGTTTATTGGAGTTGCTGGTTGACAATTATAAGCAGCTGAAGAAATCTGGAAAGCTGAACAAGCATTTAAAAAAGAGGATGAAGAAAAATAATTATAAAAAAAAAAAAAGAACGAAGGAGGGAGAGATTTGTGGTGTCACAAATATTGAACCATTACAAAGTTGTTGGTAATACAACAACTGCTTGACTAAAAGTTTCAATCTGATAATTATCAATCATATGATATCATTTTACTTAATTCATATTTATTTTGTTATTTCAAGTTTAGTTCCTATTCGAGCATTGTACTGGTGATTTGGAAAATATATTATGTCTTTGAATATGAAGTTCAATTTTATTTAATCAATTATAATACTGCTTCAACCGCTATTCGATCTTTTGTGGCATCCCCTCTTTGGCTTATGCCATGTTCCATAATCCAAGGCCAGAGCAGAATTTACTCAGAGCCTTGAAGTCCAGTTCTCTTGCCTCCTCTGGTAGGAGGGTTGCCTTTCCAAGAAGTCTGTCTCCTCCTCATTTGCAAGAGTGCTGGACATTCCAGCAGCAAATGTGCTGCTGATTCTGCTATGGACCCACCCTTCCGAAGCTGTTCAACTTCTATCAGGGATGGGTCTGCACACTCAGATTCCATTGCAGGAATCTTCAGTTGTAGTGCCTTTCTCTGTACCGTTTCCCAGCAGGTTTGAGTCAGTAAACTCTGAAACCTGTTCCAGGTTGGTAGAGTTTGGGGGAAATCCCCCATCCTCGTTAGATGTTTGAGGCTGTTCAGCCTCTTTTACTCTTATTGGTATCCATAAGATTCCCACGAGTAGCTGGAGACTTAGGGCCGCTTTCCCCAACGCTGCTCAAGCTATACATCTAGCTTAAGCCTCATTCGGAGAATAGGAAAATTATAGAAAAAAAATTGAGCGTCAGCTGTTATTACTTAAGCAGCGTTGGGGAAAGCGGCCCTTATTCAGTCACCCTGGGCAGAGCTCCGCGTTCACCCAGGGAAGGCTTCTTGAAACTGGAGGTCGCCTGGTATCCAGAGTTCGCATACTCAATGTCAGGCACTCCCCTGACCATGCAGCCGTCGGCGTATGCTGTTCCACCATATGTTGGCTTGGCTTGCGCAGTTGATGCTTCAGGTGTTCCTACTTGAACACCCTGTAAGCTGGGACGCAACGGTGATTGCCAACCAGCCTACATCTACCACTTGCATCAGGAACCCGGAGGATTGCCACACCCCGGACAGAATAAATTCTGCCCCCCTGCGGGTCAGAATACTGACAGAATACTGTAGTTGCTATTTAACTATCTGCAGCTGACAGCAGCTCAGTCGTGCCAATGAAATCCTACCTTGTACAGTGATCACTGGTCACTTTACTTCTTTTAGAAAAAACTTTCCAAGCTCTATCTGTGAGAAATTTACGAACTAAAATCAATACATTTAATAAATTAGTACATTTTATGCCAACAGATAGTGCCACAGAAAACTATTTTATGTTTTTATCAATTTACTCTCATTTAAAATGATTATTTTTGAAAACAAATAGAGGCTGCAAAAGTTCGATTTTTACTTTTCTTTTGGCGCAAACCGCATCAAAATCGGCCCACTCAATCTTCTCCACGAACTTTCCAAAGTCGGACACAAAACTCTTTTCATATATAAGATTGTACACAAGCTTTCTTTGTTTGATAGGACCAGACTTTCTACACAATAATAAATTAATTAATAAAAGTTATCATTCTACTAGGATTTCAAATACATATACCATAATGTCCCACAATAAATCCATTACGGGGTATATAAGTTACAAGTACTGCATTATTATGTACTTAATTCTACCAACATCTGACCATTAAAACTGTAGGCTACTCTATTAGACAAATAACATTAAACAGAGATGTCACTCCAAACAACTTTAAATAACACGTATTTCTCCGTCATGCCATCTTTCAAACAAATTATTACCTGATGTTACAGACTTATTGTTTCTCATTCATCACGAAGAGCAGTTCTACTGATTTTAGAAAAAAAAATGAATTTCAATAGCAACCATTGACATTGACGGATATTTCAAGCTCAAGGGTGTCTTGAGATGATTTATTGAGATACCAAAGACTTCAATAGTATTGGTGTGCGGCTAGAACGCTCAAAGTGTGACGTCATTCTCTGAGGAGGCTGTGGGAGACGTTTTTTCAACTGACTCATTCCTAAAAATAACAGATTCATTCAGGTTGAGTCTCTTTCAGGAAGATGCTATCGTCCTTTAAGTCTTCAACTCTCTTTCTCGTAGTCTGTATCCTCTTAATCGTTTAAATATTTGAATGTTTATTCGGATGTTGAACTTTTCTTTTAAAATATTGTAATATTATTTAATCAACTATCAGCAAGTACCGAATTGTAATAAGGAGTTCTAATAATATTGATAGATTATCTCTATTTTTCAATCTATTCTGTTCAGCTCCTCTTATTATTTTAGATCCTCTTCAATCCATTCTAACATAGAGAACAGATTAGTACATCTATGAATTCATGAGCTCTTTATCCAAACTTATATAATTTTATTAGATTCCCTTACTGGAGAATCTGAGATACTATACTTGAGAGTATAGCTTCTCTATGATTCTTTGAAATTGGAAATTCACTCACAATAAGCAATAAAACTCTATTACAAAGGTATTTCAGCTGTAGAGAGCAACTTTCTTTTTTCAACGAACAACTTCACCAAATCAACAGCAAAGAATTGATTAAAATTCAAGTTGGTCACTAATATGACTTCTCAAATATTATCTGATGATATGAATTTCGCCCAAGGACAATAAAGCGGGGAATAATAGGTTAGGCAGCTCATTTAACAGCTGAATGAGGAACAATGTACTAAACGTCTCTGGGGATCTGATAAGCTTTGAAGCAAAAAATGAAAGCCGAAAAAATGCCACAGGCATTGCAGAAATATGTTTATAATCATTTTGAGTTCGTTTATTTCAACATTAAAATTTTATTGGTGAGAACGTTTCTGGAGCAGAACATTTTATTACTATACACAGAAATGAAAAATAAAGATAAAAAATTGTTATGAATGCAACAGATGCCTATAAAAAGAATCAAAGTTTATTTTCTTATAATGAAAATTGACTGCAATCTAGCACATTGGCTAATGAACAGTTCAGTTCTGACTTAAATTAATAAGAGAATTCACACTACTAGTAAAGGAGATCTAAAAAATATAATATTTTGTTTTTAACTCGAACTGAGAAATGCTCTTACACTTATATCTTTTCGAACACTAATCACACTTTAAAACACACTTTCACAAGTACCACGAATAAATTTCACCTAATCAACTGCAGTGGATTAAATATTCCTAGGAAGCAATCAACGTTTAGTTTCATTCACACTAACACTAATGAATTTCTACCAATCGACTTTAAACAATCAATTATCAAATTAGTTATGTTTCAATAATTTTTCGAATTAAAATTTCTTCAGATTTGCGGATAAATGAATTGAAGGCATTCGCAGTTTCAAAACTTTCGAATTATTTGAGCGTTTACATATTCAGAATTCTCTCCCCTAAAATTAAAATAGCTTCTCTCCTTCTCATTATTATAAGGATGAATCCTGAAAGGAAGTTTCTCATGAGAAAACGCTAAGGGAAAGGACTAAAGTGGGCCTGTTTCATGAAATAATAGAAGTACTTTAGAACAGGGAAAAGGCGGATGCACACTGTATTTTGATAACACACCGCCTAGGACGAAAAGAATTTCGAGGCTAGTAATATGTTGCTTTTCTTTTCAGTGTTCTACTCACTTAGCCTCTTACTCTTAGCTATTCTAAATTTTTATGAAACAGGCCCCTGGACTGCTGAGAACGTCAGAGAGGAAAGTCAAAGAAATGTCTATGTTCTATAGGCTTTTCTTTTCAAATATTCGAGTTTTGATTTTTTTTAATACCTTCCATCGCTTCTCCACATTCTTCTACTATATTTCATGTTAGCTTTGTATTTTTCTATCCAATATCCTTCATATCTTCTTCTATCTTCTCCTTTTATACCTTCTCCTTCTTCTACCAAACGTTTCTATCCACTATCCTTCATATCTTCTTCTATCTCCTCCTTTTATAACTTCTTCTTCTACCAAAAGTTTCACCGTCTGAAGTAGAAAATTCTACAAATTAAACCTACAGATGAACCTCAAACCAAAATAAACCTCTAACTTTCATCACCTATATCGCATCCCATCACTCTCGAATAGGAAAGTACTTTCGACAAATAGCTGAACATCACTGTTAAGCGTTTGAAACACAATAAACATGTCATGAAGTATTAGCTGGAACCACTTCTAATCTAGATATCTGGGAGGTGTGAAAAGCGAACAGGAACCTCCTCTGTTACAGTTTAAATTACCCGCCACCGGCTAAAATTTGATCTGAAACACCTCAATCATATGATTTGCAGTGAATGACAGCTGTAGCCGGAAGGGGTTCGTGATTCTTCACATGCGCAGAACGAGAGCCGGCACTTCGATACTCGATTTCCTTCATGTCGATAACAATAAGATCGTGAGTTGGTAGTCAGCTGAAACTACCGACGATAGAGAGGAATGACTGCAAAATATACAGAAAAGCGGTTGCGAACGATAAAAAGAATAATAGAGGTGCTTGTGGCAGCGAAGGGCAGCGCGGGAATAAAGTTGCAAGTTTATCGGGAAGAGATAGCCCAGTAAATAGTGTACCTTTGCTCAGATGAATGGTGTCTTTTTAATATGTTTATGAACCTGGAAAACCTTCAACATGGGATCATTCAAAATCAAATGGCGGATTCTCACTTTTTTCTGTACCACCCTGAAGAATCACTTTTAGACATAGTGCACATTTTTTTAAAACCAGACAATCATTGTATCTGCCCCCTTCAGTTCATCAAATTAATTCACCAATTCATTTCGCCATTTTACCCCGAAGAATCACACTCGAAAAAATTCATAATATTGCAACTGATACAAAATCTTGTTCACTGCAACAGTTTACTGCTGACCGACCTCTTCAAAGCACTAAAATAGATTCAACAGAATTTTGCTGTTATTTTCACTTTATTTTGACCATGCGAACAAGCTGAATCAGCACAAACATTTTAATCGTTGTTTAGTATGATTTGAGACCGTGACCCAAAGATCTATACCATCCGACAAATTTGTAAATTGATTTGATTTTCAGGTTCTAGACATCTTTTTGTCGACATGATACCTGTCAATTTTTAATCACATGATTAATTGCAATGGCGAAAAGATCAATGAAACCGTTTTTATTTCATATAAATCAGCATATTTACAAACTTAATATCTCAACAACCGTTTTAGATATTAACTGATAGTGTAATATGTCTGATTTATAATTGAAATATTTTAAAACGGTTTCACATATCGTGGTGCGGTTTTCGCCATCTATTTTCTCCTGAAATTTGGTATCGAAATCATGTATAACATGACCACCCTCCCGATTTAAAAAATTAACTTAGATTCAATATGGCGTATTCAATCAGACTTAAAATTTTAAGATCTTTGAAGGCCTATATCTGCAAACTATCAGGCCCATACGACCAATTTAGTCTCAAATTGTAGTAATTTAATATACTTTGAGAATTATGTTGGATGTCCTATCGAAAAAGTCGAAAAAGTGATACTTCACGGTCAAATTGACCAAATTATTACGATAATTTGATAAACTTCTTCATCGCAAACGGTTGAGCCTAGGTGGTCTCTTCTAATCAGCTTCCAAAACTATGTTGAATGTCCTATATGAAAAAGTTCTTCAGGGTCAACATGATAAACTTTGAAGGCTACATCTCGCAAACTATTGGTCTACAATGATAAATTTGGTCAAATCAAATCTAGCTTTTCAA
This sequence comes from Laodelphax striatellus, assembly GCA_017141395.1. Lineage (NCBI taxonomy): Eukaryota > Metazoa > Arthropoda > Insecta > Hemiptera > Delphacidae > Laodelphax > Laodelphax striatellus. Next base: position 18,392,118 of record CM029536.1, on the reverse strand, counting down.
ATTATCTTTCAAAACTTTACTAAAGTCACACTCGAAAAGTGATGCTTCACGGTCAAATTGACCAAATGTAAAAACAAGTGAAAATTACGATAATTTTATGAACTTGAAGAGCTGTATCTCGTAAACGGTTGGGCCTACAATAACCAATTAGGTATCAAATTGTAGATATTTGAATTTACTTCCAACCCTGTGTTGAATGTCCTATATGAAAAAGGATTCTTCAGGGTCAAATGGCGAAAATTGAAAAAAAGGTGAATTCGTTAATTTGATGAACTTTGAAGAGCTGTATCTCAAATGGTTGGGCCTACAATGATAAATTTGGTCTAAAATTGAAGGTAATTTAATATACTTTAAAAATATGCACAATGTCCTATATGAAAAGTGATTCTTCAGGGTGAAAACGTTGGCCAACGTGAAAGTGCAAAATTCCGCCATTTTGAACGATTTTTGGAGATGATACCATAGTTTGCCGAGGGTTCTAAAACTTGATTTAGCATCCCAGCACTACCACAAACACTATTAACAAAAGAAACCGACCACCCCCTTCCATGCCAGGCACACCCTATTTTTGATGAACATTTTACTGGGCTAAGATGGACATCCAGCTTTCCCTTATCTGACCGTGGTTGGAGGTGCTAATAGCTGCTCAATTTCCATATTGCTAAAACAGGACTGCAAATTGTTCTTCTTCCACATATCACTTTCTTCCAAACCTACAATATTTCTATAGTTTTGTTTTCTTCTTCTTCTTCTTCTTCTTCTCTTCTTCTTCTTCTTCTTCTTCTTCTCTTCTTCTTCTTCACTTACATTTCTATGCCTTGTCTTCTTCTTGCAATAGTAATGTACAGTACTTCCAATATGCCTCATTATGCCTCCTTCCAATATTTGCTTACGATAATTATTTTTTCCTTCCTACCACTTTCTTGATTCTGTTCTTCCTTCAAATAATTTTTTCTCTTTTTCATGACGCTTCTTGTTCCTTCAGGAATCCATCTATAATTTTTTATTTCCGGTTCAATTTATAATTAGTCCGGTTTCTCAGTCGTTCAATAATCATTTTATGGATCCAATAGCAGTATTGAATCAATAACCGTCTGTTTAGTTTATTGAAGCTGTTTCCACCTCAAGTTCTGTTCATGCTTACTTTGAGCTCTTCCTTCTTCGTAGACTATACTCCTCAAACATACTAATTGCTTTATTTTTTTCATATTTGTAAAATAATTTGGTCCTACAACTGATCTGCATCTCCAAGCAACACAAACACTACAAAAAGCGGTACCCTCTTGAAAAATCAAATAACTCAAGTACCATCATAGTAATACACTTCTCAAACAATCCGCCTCACTTTTCTGCCAACCGCTCTCAATTGAACCTCCTCTACAACTCACTTGGAGCATGAAATAGTCCAAACATAAACAATCCACACGACAATCTCCACCTCGATAAGCCTTGACTCAGCTTTCCAAATTCTATCTCGGCTCAATCTTTTCCACCATTGTTACTAACGGAATTCGCGCGCAAAACTTGATCCAAGATAACTGAAACTTTAACTTTCTACTACTATCTTTGATAATTAGATTAGTGCAGTGCCGGTTTCAAGTCGTAATGTAATTGCTGATGGAATTTCTCCCAAGCCCCTCGGCCCTCATAACAAGATGAGTTAATGAAACTGGTCAAGTTTTCACTATTCTTACAGTATCCTGGCATATTATATTGATAACATATGTGGCATACTCATGCAAGATACTGTACCAACTATTCACAATTATGTTAAGCGTTCAACACTATAAATTCTAGTGGTTGATTCGCGAAATTGATAATAAGAACTTGTAAGATTACTTTCTACAACATTTAGGAATCCTGCTCTAATCTATTCAGTTTTATAATAAAATCTAGAACCAAAACTCGTACTTTCGTAGAAGGATTGTAATGATGACAAAACGGTTTTGAAAATATCCATCAAAATTAGTAGACAATAGTTCACATTTGTAAAAATGTTCTATTGATTCGAGTTTCATTCTGATAACAAATGTTATTAATTATTTCTTGCATATTTGGTACAACTACCAAAAATAACTATTGAGATAATGGAACGGCTGTGGCTTGTTTGGGAGGCCCAAAAAATATTGATCTCTTCTTATAAAAGAATGAAATATAACTCAAATATGGACATTTGCTCGATAGGTTCCATGATCAACAATGTAGCAGACTCTACTTTCAACACCGGAAAAATTTCCTTTGTTTTTAAAGCAACCAGAAAATGACACAAGCAGCTGGACGTTTGTTTAGAATGCAACTCCATGCGGCAACATTCCTAATATAGAAAGGAGCAAAGTGAACTGGTGATAATGAGAACGGAAGAGGCTGAAGAAAGAAGCGAGACTGAAAAATGACCAGGAATTTAATGGGGGACAAAAGTGACCGAAATTAGCAAACCGAGAAAAGCACTCTTGCAAGCATAGACATTCTGGAACAATTTAGAGCTGAATCTGAAAAAGCATTCTTGAAGTAGAAACTCTTGATCTGTCCAAACAACATCGATTTTTTGAAATCAATGTTTTTTCAACGTCGATTTTTCTAGACAAAAACCTCTTTTATTTGATGTTACAGAGTGTGCCATCCAAATTGGCGTCTCACTGGAGCATTCGCGTTGATCGCTTTCTCCCACTATAGTGCCTGCTGACTCGCGGTACAGTAAATTTCAAAAGTTTATTCAGTTGGCAACTCAGCTTTATAAAACAATTCATATTCGCTTCGGTTACCTATGATGTTATTTGCTTCACTGACTGTACTAGCCTTAGCGGCTGAAGGGGAAGCGTGGTGGGAGAGATTATCCATCTCTCTCGCACAGCCTCCCCTAGACGCCAATTTGGATGGCACGCTCTGTAACAGTATTTTTGATATAAAGCTTTCTTCAGGGATTCTGCGATTTAAGACCGATAGATACAATTATCGATGTATCAAATCATCGATGTCGAGAAATTTTGCCATTACTATGTGCAAATGGGCCAGCAGTCTCAGAAATAACAAAGCTATAAAAAGGTTCGTCACATTCATCGTCCAATGCCTTTCTGAGTACCAGAATAACCAGCTACAGTCCAGTTGAGTCGTTTACCCTTCAACTAGAAGCATTAAAATCTCACAGCTGCTTCGGAATTGCAAAACGCCACTTAGCCAAAGTACTTTTCATTCACAATTCACCGGCCACTTTACAACAAACTAATAAGCGGGCGGCTTTTGTCACAGACAAATCAAAGAAACTCAAAAACAGAAGCAGTAAAAAGTTTATTTTCAGCTGGATTTCAATTTTACATTACTTGAACTTTGAATTCACTTTAATGCCCTACCACTTTAAGGAAAATATTGCTTTCCAAAAAGTGCGTTGTTACTTTACTTTCCTTTCACCGCCAATAGGCAGTAAACCGTTTACTCATTTACATAGGTAACCAAATATAAAAGATTCCTCAATATCAAGATTTTATACGTATCAAACGAAATCTACTGAGGCCAAAAAAGGGGTTTCATAATAATAATCAATTTTTTTTAGAAAAGTACAGATTCTCTTCTTTTAGATTCTCTTCTAAAATATGACCTCGAAAGTAAAGTATAGAATAAGAAGAATTGCAAGTTTAAAACAAGAGTTACAATAATATCACTCTCTGGAAGTGAGAATTCAAATTATTCAAGTGATTGGTCCGAATTCATTATGCTCTCACTGTGATACTCTGTGACTGGTTTCTCATTGTATTATTGACGTATGCGTAGAAAAATTGACGCCGCGACAATGCTGCCTCATATAATATGATGGTTCTAGGATTGGTGATCACACGTAATGACAATGACAAGCTACTTATAGCACACTACTTAAAAGTTTAAGATTAATTATGCTGCAATGTTGACCATTGGTTGTTTCTGAACTAGACCAATACAAGCAATCATTGGAATTAAGTAGGTTGTCTCTATTTTATAACCAAAGACTTTCAACCCACATGCTAATGAGTCGATTGCTTCTATTTTACACTTTTAACCCACATGCTAATAAGTAGTAGTAACCTGAGCTTATCTAGGTTTAATACACAGTTATGAGCTCTTCATTCAATTTATTTAGCAAGACTACTTCCACTCGACAGCCTAGTAAGAGAAGTTGACCTTTTGAAAAGTGTGTTCACATTCATTCCTGAATACCCAAGTGCTCTTGAACTCGAATGACTGTTGAAAGAAAGAGTGCGTGCAGAGCGTTGAGATGAATGCAACCAACAGCATCTTGCTCACTTGGACTTGCTGTGAGCGGAGTGTTTACTTCACGGGTAGCTGACTTTTCCCATACACATTTCATAACATGCCGGGAATGTGGAACCGCTGCGCCTCGGTATTCAGTTTAGTTGGAGTTGGACTTCTTCCTTGGTCAAAACTGTATGAATCGTGCTCAGAATTCAGACACTCCAGCTTACTCTTTCTTTCCAACTATCTTTCCTTCTCTCTCCTCATCACCCTCTCTCCTCTCGTCATCCCTCTCTCCATCCTCACCATACCTCATCTCCCTCCCCCTCTCAACATCGGTCATCTTCCAACTTATATTACCGCTTATATTATCATCTTACAACTTACATTAATAATATATTTAGGGCCGGTTCATGACCTCGGGATTTAGCCAAGTCCTAGACTAAAACGGGTGGCTACCGTAGCATCGACAAACGTTTGTCTCGACAGGTTAGTGGGTTAGCAGCATAGAGAGCCCTTAGTACATAGTGTAGAGGCTAACGTTTGTCGATGCTACGGTAGCCACCCGTTTTAGTCTAGGACTTGGCTAAATCCCGAGCTCATAAACCGGCTTTAACAGTATTTCTTAGCTCAGAATTTTTACGCTCCACCTTATACTCGTCCGATGTCCGAACAGCTGACCATTTGATTCAATGTTAGCATTTCAGATGATCGGTCGCTTTCTGACAAAAACGGTTTTAGTGAGTGGTTCTTGAGGACTAGGCCAAGTGTCAACTTGATTTATTCAAACTTAATGATCTATAGCTACTTATAGATCAATACTTATGATCAAGAGTTACTCATATATCGATACTATTGATCAATAGCTACTTATAGATCAATACTTATGAACAAGAGCTACTCATATATCGATACTATTGATCAATAGCTACTCAAAGATCAATATTACTGATCGATGCCTAATTTTTTTTTATCGTATGGCTTTTTATCGGTGGGGAGACCCTTACGATAAACAAATTTTTGTTTATCGATGCCTATTATAAATTGATACTATTGTTCGATAACTTCTCATAGATTATTACCACTGATCGATAGCTACTTATAAATCGATATTACAGTTCGATAGCTATAATACTCACAGAGTTGCGTAAAGTGGTGGCGACTTGATCGATATGGCACAGCCACTCGAGGGACCGCAAATAGAGGTGCTCCCAGCGGCGCTCGAGCGCTCTGGCGGTTTTGATCAGCTGAGTCGCCTCGAGGCGTCGGCCGCGCACGAATGACGTCACAGCCGCCTCCTCGCCGCCGCCGCCGTCCGACAGACGCTCGCACAGCTTCACCAGCGAGCGCACGATCTTCGCGTGCGACTCCACATCGCGCTGGACAACCTACAACAATTAACAATCATTAGTAATGCAACTACTGTATTTAAAAGTTGATTATATAATCGGAATAGACGAAAAATCACAATATTAGTTTCTTACACTTCATATAGCAGGATCCATTTAACTTGTCAGAAATCAGCTGTTTCGGTAATAACTAAACAGTGATTTCGACACAATAATCAAAAGGCTTAAAAGTCTTAAAGACCTTTTTAAAGAAGACCTTTCAAAGAATAACGTTTTAAAAGACCTTTTCAATAATCTGCGAGATTCAGCATTTGTAGGTTAAGTATTGTGATATTGCTCTTTGAAACAGCTGATTTCTGACAAGTTGAACGGATCCTGCTATACATTGATATTGAATTATTATCATTGCGGATAAAAGTGCGAGATTTTTGTGCAAATACAATGGAGGAAATAAAACTTTAAAATAACACTTTTCAAATGGAATTACTCTTAGTAAGCTATAATCCCTACCCTGAATTACAAAATAAGAAAGGAAATTTCGCTGCTGCACCTAGTAGTATTACAATACTATTACAGTGTCAGAGACCCTGAACTGATCAGGAGTGACCTGAAAACTCTGACATCAGACCTGAGCCAGCCAGGTTACACGGAATTATTATTATACAGTGGCCTGTTCCATGAAAGCAATAAAAGTCGGACGCACACTAGATATGAAAAGAAAGGCTGCTGTGAGATGACTTCATACATCCAGTGAGTCTGCCTTTTCCCTGTTTTATAAGTCTCCATTATTTTCATGAAATAGACTCAGGTAAATTGTGAGCATATTATGGGGACTATACAGTACAATAATCAACTACAGTATTTAGTATTGGAGAACACAAAACTAATAAGAATGAAGTCAAGAATACAATGATTTACGGTACATAGTCTACTTGTGGAATATCGGACAAACATCAGTCACTGTCAAAAACTGAAATGGAGAATGAGTTTTCCATAAACCAGGAGATAGTGAGCTGATGATTAATCAATCTCATATCCAAGTTGCATGGATTCTCGACCTTGCTATAAACTGATTGTAGGACTAAAGTTGATTGTAATGGAGCTGAAGTCGAGATAAGACATACCAAGGACAGAGAGGTGTAAAACAGTTATCAAAATAAATTAGAAACAGCTCACAAGATAGAGGAGTGAAAGGAGCAGATTGAGACTGATATATGTGGAAAAAATTGCAAATGATTATAAAACGAAAATTACTGGAGAAGATTGAAAAATTATACAGTAATACATTTGCCAGGTTATTAAAACTTTTAATCCTTGAATCAGTAAGCTCCAGTTGTTTCAGCAAGGGTGCATTGCTCTACAGATTATCCCAAAGGAAACTGGTTTTGCCGGGGAACGGGACTATACTGACATGAATCCACCATAAAAAATTAGTTTATTTTCAGAAGATGGTCAAGTTGATGGATTAAGTCAAATGAAATCAGTAGCCTAATGCATATGAAACATGACAGGTATATTGCATGAGATTTATTCCATCCGCTGAAAAATGGAGGCTCCAGTAATCAGATTTTGTTACATTGAATATTCAAGGGAATAAATAAGATGGAATGGAACTGGGGCAATGATTACAGGTCACTTAATCAGTATTTCACATTATTTGAAAGTTTTCAATAGTTGATATCATGTTTAGAAGGTAGATAATCCTTTTTGCTCTGGTTAGCTTCTGTTACATTTCACCTTCAAATGAAGAAAAAACTGCCTTGTGTGACCTTATATTAGTTTTTTTTCTTGTAAATTTTCCAACAAAATAATTCCTCATTCTTCTTAATTTTGAATAAGAAGTGCTTAAAAATTGAATTATTTCTCTTATTATTTTCAATTAGCAAATCTCAACTTATTTTCTATTAGATTCTCTTTTTTCTGAGAATACTCTATTGGAAATAGAGTCAACATTTAAATAATGATGAAGATAAATTTGCAATTTCGAAATTACTATACTTTTATTAGTTGACAAATCGGGTTTCAACATATTAAAAAATACTTGAGAACAATATAGTAATACTGTAGCCTACATAAATAATACTGTGTTGATAGAGATTTCAGGCCTACAACTATAGGGTAGCTGATGATTCCAGGTAACGTATAAACCTCTACTCAAGATTTTCTCGCTTGAGAACATTTACTCTCGTCTACATCACCAGTTCTATGTCCTCTCTTTTTTACACTCTTCTATTGGACGTTTCTATCTGCAGAATAATACGCTCAAATAAGCATGAAGGAACGGACAAGAGTGATTGTTGCTAGGTGTGGTAAGAAGTACGTTCGATCACCGACCTTATCAGAAAAAACTATGGAATTCATGAAGAAATAACGCCAAGAAGCATGAAGAAAATACGTGACTGATGAGAATGTATAGCTTTGTTTTGTTTTTAATCTTCCATTATCATGCAAGATTGTATCGGCCATCTCTTATTGGATATGGTATGGTGATTGGTAAAAATCTTTTGTATTTGAAAACTTCAGATCAAAATTTAACATTTTTGTGTTGTATATCCATTACTGTTTCTACTGATAAAATTACACTGATTTAAAGAAACTTTCAAGAGATGAATCATTTTGTCCTCCATGAACTATAAAACAAAATCTATGACTTCATAGCATTAGTTATACGGTAATCGTTATAGTACTTTGTAGGCGTCTACTTTCTTCCCTAAACTTTATTCATTAAAAAGGACCTACACAGATTTGACTACAGAACGCTCAGGAAACAGCAGTCAAATAAATTTTACTTAACCAACAATCAACCATGCAGGCTGTCTAGCTGTACTATCCCACATGTGGGATTATTTTAATAATACTGTAAACTCTAATAAACTAGGATAAGACAGTGTGGGATGTTTTCTCACTGGGAGCACCAAAGAGTATCGACTATGGCACTGTACTCGAGGAGGGTTGTAGTTCAGAAAAAAGTCTAAAACGTGGGCAGTAGCGATAAACGTTGTGGTTTATCAAATATCAACTTGATTAGAGTATCGATAGCAAAGAATCGAGTAGGGTTGTTGGTCAGAAAACAGCCAGAAGCGTGGGCAGTGAATATAAACATTGAGGTTCATCAAATATCGACTTCAGTAGAATATCGACTTCTACAGGTCTACAACAGGAGGGTTGTTGGTCAGAAAACAGCCAGAAGCGTGGGCAGCGAAGATAAACATTGCGGTACGACAAAGTCGCCTCGGGTAATTATTTGACAGGAATTAAAAGTCGAACGTGAGAAAGTCTGATCAGTACTCAGTACTAGTTCTAATTATTCAGAGGAAAGAAAAAGAGCCAAGTGAAACTAGATACTGACTGAATTTTAAGTAGCAGTTCATTAGATACACTTTTACCGGTATACGTTCCTCGAGAATCACATGATCTCTTTCAGACTTTCTTATAACCCGGGATGTTTCTTACTTTCTTGCAAATCACGTTCGTTTTCTATTCATGCCTTTCTATCCCTTTTATTTCGGATGACCCATTCAGGGGACGAAATGTCCAATACATGAGACGCTGGCTACAGAGCATGACTTTTAATCACGAATTATATTCTCTTCTCTTCTTAAAAACTGCAAATCAAGCCTTCTCCTTCCTCATAAATTTTAGAATCTACTATGAGATTTCTCTAGACCAGAATTAAATCAACTAGGAAGAATGCAACCTTATTCTGAACAAGTTATTTACATTTATTAGCTTATCAATAGAAATCAATCACTAGGGAAACAAGAATATTAAAACACACTAATTATCTAGTTAATTCAAGATTATATCTAATATCGCTACTGAATTAGATGAGAAATATCACTCTACTTGTTGCAATATCACTATCACTAATCAATAATATTTGGTGAGCGATCCAGCTCTAAATATTGACTATTATTACTGTTTAGAAATAAAGTATTTCCAACATTTAGGATCAGATCATTGGGAATGTGATTAATTGAAACCAAGATACGTTTTAATGTATAAGGAGAAGTGATAATAAAAATTAATTGCATAATAATCCAAATAATGCTTATCATTAGGCTAATGGTAAATAATTGCAATATCTAATAATTCCTAATAATATATAATAAAATAATCGGTGATTCATTCAATATCTAATATTTATTCAATTACAAATATGAAATAATGATACTTAATGAAAGGACCAAAAGGCTTATGCCCAAAACTGGCCCTTTTCCAAATTATGAAAACAGTCCAAATCTGGGTTATGTGACATTTATCACAAAGAGAACTAAATATAAGCTAACAATAATTGGAAAATAACTTAACATAGCCTATCCCAACACAAGGCAAAGGAAACTTTACAATTTTGTTTATAACCACGATAAACTATCAACAAACAAGGTGCATCCACGGTACAACAAATATCGTTCCAAACAGCCTCGAGCAAGACAGGAATCACAAAACATCCGGCCAGCATCCATTTCATCCTAGTAGCCCTATAACTGAGTTTTTGTTAATGACAGACCACGAAAAAATAACAGGGAAGCTACCTTTGGTCAATGGGACCGTTACACAAGGCTACTACAGAAAGGCACTATATACTATACTAATGAGTAATCTACTATACTAAGGATAGGAGCCATTCTATTCTGGTGCTGATGATCTCATGAATATTTAAATTAGTTTCGAAAATCAATTTCGCGCAGCCTCCATCCCATGGAAACGGTTGATGGAAGAAAGTTGATTATGAGTAAGAAAATGTTTACCACATTTTCTTGAGGAAGTTAATCACACTAATCCAGATTGATAGCAGTTCAGTTGGTCAAGGGAAAAGAAAGTGAGCGCCTCTCTATAATATTAGAACATCGTTTGTACGCCTTCCATTAGATTCCTAGATGAGGGGGTTTAGGAAGAAATCATTGTTGCGTAAGCCAGGAACGATAGAAGACCAATCCTTCTTACTTGATGTTGGAAGGACTCCCAGCTAATAGCATCGACATTAAATCATTTAATTTGAAATATCACTTTGGTTAATAATCTAATAGAGGTTTGTTATTGTTAATAATCGTGGTTGGTTGATAATCGTGGTCTGTCATAGTTCATTCAATTTCATTCAAATATAAATTTGTTCTATGACTCCCACCGATCAAAAGCAGAATAGAATGAATTTCATAATTTAGAAATGCAGAGGTTTCTTCATTGAAATGAGATATTTTCCCAAAATAATTAATAGCTTTTATTGTGATAGTATAATTTTTCAACAGATGAAATGTCTTTTTTCAAAAATTATCTGCATATTTTAAATTAGAATCCCAAATTCTTTCTTTGACATTTTAAAGAAGGATTCATCTTAATCGAAGAAAGACATGTTTCTTTCGAATATTGTTTTTCACATTTGAGGTACTTTATCATTCAGCATAATTTCATTGACAAAATTTAGAAAAATCAAGAAGGTTTCGACAGATAAATGGCATGAGAAATGTACTTGAAGAGGAGTTCCTAACAGTATCTCATTTATAAATAGCACCATAGAGAACGATAAAACGCTAATTTTGCGGTTCTCCACACTCTGGGAACATAAGTACAGTAGTGAGTATTTCCAGTCATTGAAAACGAGGGAAGTTTGCAACAAGGGTACAGTAGTGAGTATATCCAGTCATTGAAAAGGAGGGAAGTTTGCTATTTCTGTTTTCAAGAACAACGATTGTAAATAGTATTTACGATTTTGGCATGACCGACTACTTCCTGTTGGATTCATCTTCTAAAGAAATACTACCAAAGAGAAATTGTTTTCGAGGGTGATGCCCACATATTGAGCTCTAAGCCTGATCGTGGGTAATGGGAGGGGTGATGATGACAGATGAGGAACAACTTTGAACCAGATGAACTTTGGTTCCCATGGAATTCCCAATGATTCAATCAATCTATTCAGGTTAATAATTTATTGTTGAATTGATTTTTGTATAGAATTTCCTGTCCAAGTTTGATAGTTATCGATCAAGTTACAGAGATAATGTACAGCCATTATCATTGACTGTAACCATCTGTGATGGATTGGATTCAACAAATTGGTATCCATTTTTACTGTATTTACAGCGCCCAAAAATAGTAAAATGTATAAATAATAATACTATAACAGTATAGTATAGTAAATAAAATAATAATACTATAACAGTATATTATAGTGAATAAAATTGAAATGTAGTACTGGGACTGGGTGATTGCTGCCAACAACCATACCAACACACAACCACGAAGAAATAAGAAGGTTTCATATCAATTTCATAGCCAAATAACCAATACTTTTGTTTTGAATTGAATGCCCTGAAAAAGATTGGTACCCAGCTCTAAACGTGTAGTAGATAAATAGAGTGAGAGGTGCGTCAGTGCGTGATAGCCTCCTACTGCACAATCACGAAATACAATTTACTGTGACAATTGATGAATTGGAGGGACTGGCTTCATCCGGGTTTTATTTGACGAAGGGTCTTGACTAGTGGCATGACTGTTCTGTCTAGAGGTAGAAGACAGTTTGACAGCTTGCTTTATTACTAAATAATATCACACGCAAATAAAATAATTGTTTGTATTTGTTGATTCCAGGAAAATGAGTTTATAAATAAAATAGTTTTCGAAGAGGCTTATAACGTTATAACAGAGGCTACAAATAAAAACTATTACTTGTAAATAATATTTATAATATATTTAATGAATAATATTTGCGAATAAACTATTTTTTTAACTCGATTTCTTGGAACCAACTTTCAGAGAAAAGACTTGAAGACAAAGAATAATTGAAATTTTTATACGGATTACATCGGTTGGAAAAGAAAATATCAGAAAATATAATTTGTGTGAATAACAACTAGTTTGTTATCAGACTAGCAAGAAATGGCATCTTCTACCATATATTTCAAAAATGAAGATCATCCATTATAGTAAAGACCATCCATTATCTAATAGTAATATTCCTCACTAATGAAGTTGATTGGAAAAATACATGAAACATGAATTGGAAGCATTTTTTCTCAACTCGAGTTCTTTGGTATTTTTTTAGTTTTTTCCCTCACGACCTGTCCTTTTTTGAATATTGTATTTAATTGGTGTCACAGCTGCATTTTTTCCTTGGTTCTGATTAAAATGAAAAAGAGTGATAAACTGCAACTCACTTCCAACACACAAGGTAAACAGATATGTTGCCAATACCAAAATTGTTGTTTTAGATATTTTCAAAAATTTCAAGACACAGGTATATTTTCATTGATTTAAAGTTTCATATTTTACCACATATTTTATTGTAGTTATCATGTTTGTGTTTTGGAAATAAAGATTCAATACATCCAGGATCCTAATGAAATTAAATTCGACACTTTGCAATTTTCCCAAACATGGTAATTGAATACTATTTCCAGCAAGGCTCTTAAACCAACCATAAAAGGATGAAATAGAATGCAGTACGATTAACTAACTATTCCTGAAAACAACCTCATGCAAAATAATTCATTATTCAGCCAGCAGGGATGAACTTCGTGATTTGAGCCAGACCTGAAACTGGACTTCACTTGAACCATGTAGGGGGCCAGGCCACAGAATTGGCGATCCTTCGCGAACTGCATTACGACAAGTCACGATCATTCAGCTGTTTCCACCTTGAACCTGCACGACAACTACAAGTTCAAGGTTGCTCTGACTGCTCACAGGCTAGTTACATGACAGGCCAAACATACCTCCTGCTCCTCTCAACCAATCATAAGCTCAGATGGAGTTCCTTGTTCTCAGCTCACAGGTTGGAGGCCCACTGATTCGCTAATAGCTCAACAATAACCTGTCAATTTGATTGAGTAGAGATATTGATGGGAGAAGACCGCTGAATGAGCAATAAATCAGATTTTCAAGGAGAACTAAGATAAAATGGGACTCAATATTAGTAGCCAGTTACCTAGAGTGTCACCAGTTATAAAGAACATGTTACTGTGTGTCAAGTACGCTGTGTTTCAATTGTTCATGTGTTTAAGTAGAACAAACAATCTAATAAATTTAACTATAAAGAACTCAAGCCTTTAAAGCTTTCTCTATGATTTAGCACTGTTCTCAGCAATATTATAGAAATTTTTTTTTGAGTTTTACTTCTCTTGAATAAATATTATCATGTACAACAAATATTCAGACCGCTTTTCATATACTACAGTCATATGCTGATACAATATTTATTGTAGCATAAGGCTAGGCGTACATCGGTTAGTCAAGACAAGACAAGACGAGATTAGTCACGTTTAGTCACAGTACTTCACATGGTTACCGATTAGTCATTGCATCGGTGTGTGCTCCTTCATAAGCAACTATGTGAATTACTGTGACTAATCTCGTCTTGTCTCGTCTTGACTAACCGGTGTACGCCCAGCCTTACAACTATACTATACTGTGGTTACTATTCTAATTATTATTATTGATACTGTATTGTATTGTAGTGATCATGCATGTGAATAGGATTGTGATTAGGAGATAGAAGTCATAATGAATAAGAGATATTGCACACATGAATTTGATCCATTCATTTTTCAAGTTGATAAGTACAAAAACCAGACCAGACCATCAGAGAAGCTGAAAGCCTATAGCAATTTGTAGTCCTATTCATAAGCTTCTTAACTGCAGTAAAAACTTTCTTCACGCTGCCAAATATAGATCATACATTCAATGACGGCCACACCTCTCAAGCGAAACGGATGCTGCTGCGATTAGATGATCTTCAACTTGACATTAATAGCGATATCACACCGACTAGACACCGGAATAAAAACGGAAGTCTCACAATTGCCGGTGTAAATAATGATACAGCGCATTCAGTTGCGTTTGGACCATATTAGAGCGGTCTTTTCCACATATTATAACCCACCCATCATGTTCAATACTCTCACTACTCTCCAACACACATACACTAGTTGCAGCAACCGCCTCAAGTACTTCAAGTTTCACCACACAGTATTTACAGCTTCCGTTGTGAGATTGCATTAGCGACAGTGGTATTGCAGCTCTATTCTCGGTGTTCTCGGAACCATGGTCATAAATTTAAAATATAGTTTACAAAAGAGAGCGGCGGTTGAAAACATAGGGCGAGATACATACTTCAGTGGAGTAAGGAGTGAAAAGGCAAAATACTTGAAAAATGACAAAACAATTGTCAAGTACAATATGTTGCCGAAAAAATGCAAACTGTAGAATTCAGAGGCGCCATATGGGGGGGGGCAAGAACGTCCTAGTCCCCCCCCAAACATCGGATAAATACAATGAAATAGCGGGCTTATATGATTGAATCAAGACTTTAGATAGACAAACAAAGCTTAAAATTACATTTTCAAACCCAATAATTCAAAACTTTTCCGGTGGGAACCCCCGGACACCCTTTCCGTGGGAGGTATTCCATAGCCCCCATACACACTGGTGGTTGCCCCCCCCCCCCCACCAACAGTTTGGTGATATGGCGCTCCTGTTAGAATTCCAAGAGCTTTTAGGACAATTATGGTGATCTCGTCAAATAAAAACATTAAATACTGTAAATAGAGCACAAGAGAAGTTCCAAACGAGAGAAAAAACACATAACTTCACATATGGCAAAGCTATTATTTTCTGAAGTGATTCATACGGTAGTATGAAGTGATTCATCTACGGTAGTAGAAGTGATTCATACATGAGGTAGGATACAGCCCATACAAGTTTGTCATTAAAAATATGATATCTCGAGTCTATATTCAGCATAACGTAGTAAAGTAACTTGTTTGTTCTCAAGATATTAAATTCAACATTAAAAATATGAAGAATTATCATCAATTATTACACAAATGGTTATGTACAGATAACTCTAACCAGTGGAGGAATGGTTTGCGTTCCACAGAATGTGAATAATTATAGGCAATTTAGTTAAAAAATCTTATATTCAAGGATGATTGATCGCAGAAGTTCAAGTTTTACAAAATGTCAGTTACAGACAATATTGTTGAGAATTTCAATAAAGTTCAAGTAGCCGCCATCAAACCCAAGTAGCACAGAGAGCAGGTAAATACCATACACCTGAACCTTGCCTAGTAAGCTAACAGAAGTGGGACCTTCTCTTCAATTATAGAGTCTCTACTTAGTAAAGAAAGCCTAAATGGGAGCCACTTGGAGAATTTACTAGCTATTGTTCAGAATCTGCATAGTCTGAAGAAAGTTGTAATTTATCTCTGAATACGATAGTATTTCCATTCAAATTTGAACACACTGGGTGCGTAAAAATATAAACAATGCTGGAAAAATACAGTCGGGCTCATTCATAAACATAAGTACGGTAGTAAGGTGAGTACTTAGATAATAAGGTTGACTGGTTGACCTAATTCTGAAAACTAGGAGTCTAGGTTAAACGCCCTAGGTTTAATGAAGCCCAGGGTTCGGTGTTCGGGTTCGGCAAATGGTTTTCAAATTGATGACTACATAGAAGCATCTTATTAAAATTAAATACAAAAAAAAAACCTTTCCGAATTGATGTCCAAATAAACTCATTAACTACAAAATAATGGTTATTTTTTCTATATTTCTAATAGAATTCCCTATTGATGCTCTGGAGGGGAAGTGAGAAGCACATTAGTGATAATAAGCAGTCTGCAGAGTACCAGAATAGGTACGGCAATAATTGAGATGATATCATTTATGGTGAAGAATCAAGGTAAAAATAACATAAACTACGTCTTCACATGATGCAATCCAGTTAGTTTCTACAATTACACCGAGATCAGAGCGAGCAAGAACAAGAGAAACTATTACTTGAGTAGAATTATTTGAGTACAAGATGTACATTTCAAATTTGTTTCACGATTGGTTTATTATTTTCTCTATTTCTATGTTTTTAAAATTATTATGTATAAAATTATCAAGTATAAGAGATAAATTGTATTGGAACAGATCAAATCTCATTTATAGTATAAGAATACATGAGATAAATACAGGTCTACTCAGGTTATTAGAAAGATGTAATTTTAAAGTTTCTGCAGAGAAATGGAAGGTAAGGCAAAAGATTATCATTATATTAAAAAACTTTTGGCGCATTCCTTTCTACTGTGCTTCCACCACTGCGAGATTTGATGTGAAATCTAGAGGGAACTCACATTGATACAAGTCTGTTGCAATGATACTGTATTCCCAAACGATACAGTACTGAGCAAGCAAGCGGCGCTTTGCGCTGCACGGGGTAAACTCGTGTCTCTATGAATTCATTAAAAGTGAAAATATGAAAACCATAACAAATAGACACATCAATATGGAAATTTGTTCTAGGAGTCTACCTACAAATCAAGTTAGTAGTAGATAAAATGCCGTATGAAGAAGAACAAAATGAGACGTCTCTATTCAAGTTTATAACTGTATCCAACGGACCCAAACTTCTTCCATTTATTATGCATTTCAAGAAGTGAAAATCCTCAAGTCCAGATAAACATGCTAGGGCCCTCGGGAGCTTCATACAACTTTGGAGGTCGCTTGTTGTTGATACGAGAAAGAGATCGAACAATATGGCGTTTAAAGGAGCAGGAAAGCGATACTGTATAAAGGGTTTGGATGACGGTATAGATATAAAAGTTTGGTGTATGATAGCTCACAGATGTTTCAAGTCGTGAGCCGCCGCATTTGACCTTTGACACAGCCGCTATGACCTTGGTAGTCGTGGAAGCTGGTTTCAACATTATACATTTTGTTCTGTTCTGTATTTACATGACGGTCATTCCCCTCCATGGAGTTTGTCTGGAATCCATCACACACATGTGTTTCTATTGGCGGTGTTTATAGGACTTGTACATCTGCTCACTTCTTGACTGATTAAATGGGCTTAGAATCCTGATGGAAAGAAAATATTCTTCAAAATCCTATAAACAACTTAATAGAAATTAGACTGAACACGAAAATAGAAGTTGGTCAGCAAAGATATACTTGTATGCTGTTGATATATATGCCGTGATTATCTGAAATACAGTATTTGTTGATAAATTTTTTCCAGATTATCTAAAAATTCAAGTAATCCATGGAAAAACTGTATCAAAAAGTGTTAATGGAAAATATGAATCAGTAACAAAATGGAAAAGGAATTACAATATAGGTATAGTACTGGCATTGAAAAACATTAACGGGACTTGATTGTAAAATCCAAAAAGCTTGATGAAATATGTATTTTAAAACTTGAAAATTTCTAAGAATATAATATGCGAGAGTAGAGTTTAAGAGGGGACCGGCTGAGCTTCAACTTCGGCCTCCAAAGAAAAATAAAGGCAGCAATTCAATTGCTTGAAGCATGATTTTGCCAGTTGTCTCTTCATAAACCCATGTGAGCTGACTTTCAAGAGCCTGTTACAAATGATGTATGAATGAATCAATAATTATTATTATCATTATTATTATTCAAGAGAATGCTACTGACTTGGGAATATTCTTGTACCATTTCAGTTTAAACTTGACATTTTTAAAAATTTGATCCCTAGAAAAAACCCATGTCATTTTTGAATAGGGTTCCAATCTTGATTGCTCAGAATATTTTAGAAAATGAAGATTGTTATTTTCATCTATATATAGATACTACTACTATGCTTATGGCTTTTATTAGCGGGGAGACCCTTTCGGGTGTACCGCTTCGCCGAATCATCCAATTTCCGTAATGGGAAATGTGGAAAAGATATAGGTTATGTAGTCCAACATTGAATTTCACTGAATTTTCACGAATCAGTTCCAAAAATCTTCAAAATTGAATTATTATATAGGCCTATGTAATTATATAATCGATGTTCACAATCGTTAATGCAAAGATATTCAAGTTTGTATCTATCTATATATATAAATGCTAGATGTTTACAATCGTTAATACGAGTCATTCACTGATTCAATAAACTTATGGCAATTAGTGGATAGACGACACGAGACGTTGCACTCTACTGAAATAGAGATTCATCAGGACACTGACAGCCAACTAATGAAAGTAAAGATCTACTTTCTTCTTACCCACTTGCAACGGACTTACTATAGAACTACTACAGCACATCAAGACCATAAAATGAACAGAATAAGTTAACAACACTGATCTCAAGGAAGGAAAAATTTAAAATTGTAATTGAAATGTACGAGAATGGCGAGCTGGGGTTGGGAAGATGTGAAAATCTTTGACAAGATTTCAAGACACTTCCTGCAGCTTCAGAGTCATTTCCTCTTACTTCAGGTGCGGAAACAGATTGCAAGAAATTTCAGGCGGAAATAAATAGCACGCTACTGGAATAATTCATTAAATTTCTCCCCTTTTAAGCAGCCCCGCCAGATGTCTTCAGACGCATCATTCAACTACAAAAGGACAACACTGGTGAAATAAAGCGGTTACAGACAACAAGTGTCTTCACAGCATCATCAACCTAGGTGGCTTGATTCGTTTGAAATCATTACAGAAAACAAGAATGCTTGGGAAGTGTTCCTACCTACACCCTCTCAAGGATGAGCTCTTGCAAACAAGTTTATCTATTTGAAAAACTTTATGGAGAGTCTTTCAATTACATCAGTCAAATTCAAATAGGTGATTTTGCATGTGACCAAATCCGAGTGAGCAAAGTTGTGATACGTCTTCATTTCAAGAGCAGAATGCTTTTATTTATTTATTCATATTTTTTTATCTAAACCTTGTAGATGAGTTGTGACAACTCATCTAAAGTGGAAGTGGAATCTATTATTCTCATTCTTTTGATCTAATTGATCCGAACCATATTCAATTTGGACTTGTTTAATACTATCCTACTTTCTGCTTCCTAAAATTTTTGTCATTTATTCTTAATTAATATCTACAATTCCCTGAATGATAGGCCTACTCATTGCATAAAGTACAATATTAATAAAAGACGAAATATATCCAAGTCAATTTGAAATATATGATTCGACATTCTGATATAGATGATGTCAAGTTTGGATTGCATGGAATCAAGGGAAGAATTGAAATAAGAATTCTGATTGGAGTAGATGGAATTTATAATGAAGAATTCCTCACTGACTACTATCCAATATGGAAAATCAAGATCTACACTTGTCCGTAACCGTACGATATATACGATTAGTCAGTACACGTATAACCATCATATATGTATGTTCAGTCAGTAAAAGACCTTATTATCATAATCATAAATCATCATGTTCTCGGTGTACTTGACTTTCTCATGAATTTCTAGAATGAATTTTCAAAGTGAATCTAAAAAAATCAACCTATAAAAAAGCATAATTAAAAGTATTCCATTACCATTTAATAAAATATAAGTCAAATTTGATGTATATGATTCAATCCATTCACGAAATTATAGTGTAAATTACAGTGCAATTTTATTTATTCATAATGAATTTCTGACACTAGAAAACAATCGCAAGTTTGGCAAGACTCACCCAGATTTCTAAATCCCAAATTGCCCGTTAGCTCCTATCATAATAGAGGCACGTCCCGATTTGGTATCTAATTTTAGATATTACACGCTCGTGCCAGCCTACACCTGATGCGGAAGCAATTAACCAGATATTTGTTGCTATCTTGTCGATGTTGGTTTAGTTCATGTTGTTTTTTCCCTGAAGACCTACGACCTTTCTGACCTCACCACTATCTCACCACAAAACGAAGAGACCCAGCTTCAACTGACCTGCCACAATAACTCCTAGAAATGAACACTTCCTTGGAGTCATCGATTTTTTCTGATCACATGATTTATAGACAAGTAATTTATCGCGTCTCCATCTTTCTTTGATTCACTAGGAGCCAAGTAACTGACGAACACGATTTCAACGATCGCCAGTTTGGGTTATCAAAAATAAGACATTACTTACTTTGGTAAAGTAGTCATTTTCTAGCACCAACTTTCTTCCAACGATGGGTCACGAAATCTTTGCTTCAATTTTATTTCTGTCATTTCTAATGGTTTCTCTTTCCAAAAGCAAATTTACGACATGAACTTTATTTAGGTTAAAGTTGAATGAAACCGAGTTAGTTTTAAAGGGTAATCCATTATAGTGGATTACCACTAAAATCACCACTATAATCCATTATAGTGGGAAGGAAGCATTGAAATTGCTTCTTTGGAAGCTATACTCTGATTAAAACTGCTTTAGGATTGAGACCTGCTTGGTGGACTGCTCTAGGCCGGTCCTAAAGCAGTTTAAATCGAAGTATAAGTTTCATTTTTCAAGAACATGTTCCCAAGGAAACAAGAAAAAACCTAACCCAAATAAACTATGAAAAACTGCAGAATATCTGTCAAGACCCTGTATGATTCTGTACTTTCAAAAAGAAGAATAATGAGAAGGAATGATATTATTATTGTTACCGTACTGATTTCCGAGTTGTTTAATACACACGCAGTATGAGCACCACATCATCATTTACCTGCAAACAAAAGAGAATCAAATTAGTGAAAACAAGCGTGATTGGAAAAATATTCCAATTCATATAAATTATAAAAACGTCATATAGAAACGTCTTCTAAAAAGAAATCAAGTCTAGAAAGCTTTTAAAATGTAACTGTGCACTAGAATTTCTCTGATTTTATACAGTAGTAGCATATTTCGTAAAAAGATGCTACATCATTATTGTTAATTTTATCATTATATGGTGAAAAAATTGAGAAAAATAAACACTGAAAAGAATTCAAAACCATTTCCCAATCTTGTAACATGACAAATCATGCTCAATTCACTTCAGAACTTGATAGTCCTGGCCAAACTTATAAAACCAATTGAGAAGAAAACGATAATAACCATCAATGCGAACAACAGTAATAAAGGATGACGTATTACTGTTAATGACTTATTTAATCACGATCATGTCTAGTTAATGAACGGAATCCTGCAATTAAACGCAGGCTGAATATCTAGGCTCAACTGTAAACCTGTTCTATAAAGGTTTTGCATCAGTTAACTAAAGAAAAAAAATTAAGTAGATGATTCTTCACTAACGAGGTTTGAGTTTAGTGTAGCATTTAGTGCAGATCAACGAATCAGATTAGTGTGTACAGTTAGGTAATATGTGGGGCTTAACCTGTGTAAAACAGTCTAACAATTACGTGATTAATAGAGCGTTAACTAATGTTATATGAATTGCAATTACTGTCAGGTGAATTGAACTCCAATTTGAAACCATTGTGGGGCAATGAAAAGATTAAATTCGATGATAAGAAAAAGATGCAATGGACGAAAATTTACATGCCATGCCGAGGGACCCTAGAACTTTTTCTTCAAAAATAAGAGTAACTTCAAGAAAAAATAAATCCTTTCCTCAACTCACAATCGGTATTAAAAAATCAATAAATTGAGTTCATTTGTCATTTCCGTGTTACTCGATTGGTTTCCATCGATGCTTGTATCCAATGACGTTTGTATGAACCGCCCAATATGGGAGTGGCTTGACTAGGCCAATAGGCGTCGTTCAGCTTGATTGATCTTTCAACTACCAATCGTATCGCTCGCTCCATTATATTATCCTGCTCATTGGTTTTGTTCTGGTTTACCTGAGATTGATAATACAAATTTATTCAAACTTCAAAAATACACTTAAGAGTCCGTTAAACCAAAGAAAATAATATACTAGTATATCAAGAGCAAAGACAAAATAGTATATTATTGTATTTTGTAGAACACAAATTTTTGAACCAACAAGAACGGTCAGAGCAAGGTAGAAACAAACAGGTGAGATGAAAGTGGGTGGAGGAATATTTGTAATTACTTCATTCACTGTGAGCCTGGGGCTGGGCTGTATAGTGCGATTAACGTCAAGAAGTCAGCATTGCTTAGATGGGAGTTTGCTATCCTTGTTCAGCACAAGGCAGTTGCTGATTCTTGACGTGAATCGCACTATAGCATACACAAGAGAGCCAACATTAAGACAGGAAATTCTGAAAAATTCAACATAGGCTATATCTCCTAACAAGCCAACATTCTAAGTGATAAAGCATCCCTGATATCAACATCTAAACCAGAATTTCTAATAAACAAATTTCAGATATCAACATCTAAACCGGCTACAATAAACAAATCCCGAGCTAATCCGCAGACATGCAGTTCCAGACCTGTCATCGCATTTATTTCGCTTCAAGGAGATTGGATCGCGTCTCCATATTGCAATAATTACGGGTGTTGGCGGGTAACTCAAATTTTATTGTGTTCACAGTGCATAAATAATGGGTGGAGACCGGTAAGCGATAATTATAATCGGACGTAGACGTACTACCACCGCGAGCTTAGTAGACTTGGATAAGAAGCTTGGGGCTTCGGACTTAAATCCTTTTAACGAGCGGGAGTGTGAAGCAATGATGTCCAGAGGCAGGACAACCTTTCCTAGCAGACAAGACAAGATCAAGGTCACTCGGGTGAAGTCATCATCATCATCATTATTCTCATAAAAATACAAGTTTCCATTAGTCACCACTGCTTTTGTTTCTACTGTCTATAATATAATAATTAATAATTATTGTCTTCAATAATAATTGACTCTGGCACTACCGGCGGTTTGTAAACCAGAACAGACCTTCAGGCAATTCCACACATCTGTGATTGCTTGTCATCAACAAGTCCTCACGCACCAAACTACTTTCTAAAGAGTTTTTGATGAATTACCTACAGTTTATTAATATTCAATCGATATCCGTTGTAATACTGTTCACGTTCTTGTTATTTCAAGGGTATTTATTGAATGGTTGCATAAAAGATTCAATCTTTTGTTCCAATAAAGCTTTCACTCACTTTCTTGGGTGAGTTGTTTAAATTTAATTTAAATGAACTCATGAGGTGATTAATTGGTTAAATTATTAGTGAAATTAGAGAGTAAAGGTTATTTGAGAAGACTTTTGTGGCGTCTGAGGTTATGAAACTGACTTGCACCCCTATTGCAGGCCAATAGATTCAAGAATTAACAAAGAATCATCTATAAGAGTTTGGTACCCGAGTAGATTCTGGAAAGTGCTTGGAGAAGTTGGACTGGACCGATTTTGATGCGGTTTGAACCAAAAGAAAGATAAAAATTCGAATTTCTGCAGGCTCTATCGTTTTTCAACAATAATAATTTCAAATGGGATAAAATAATTATAAACAAAAGAAAGGTGTACCTGTGGCGCTATCTGTTAACATTAATATGTACTAAGTTATAAAATGTACTGAGTTAGTTTGTGAAATCCCCCATAGACAGAGCTTATGAGCTGAAAGTAGTACAGTGACTATAAATAGTCATCTATACAAGGTAGGATTTCATTGGTATGACTCACCTGCTGTCAGCTGCAGATAGTCAAAATAGAATCCATTTAAAACTAAAATGTTCATGAGCTCGGGTTTTAGCGAAGTCCTAGACTAAAACGGGTGGCTACCGTAGCATCGACAAACGTTTGTCTCAACAGGTTAGTGGGTTAGCAGCATAGAGAGCCCTTAGTACATAGTGTCGAGGCTAACGTTTGTCGATGCTACAGTGGCCACCCGTTTTAGTCTAGGACTTGGCTAAATCCCGAGCTCATGAACCGGCCCTAGAGTTTTAGAACATTCAAGTGAGCGGCGTTTTGCACTCGTAAAAATATTGTAGCTTGTAACTATTCTCCAGTGGGCTGTTAGTTACCCAACAAGCTGATCTAGTTCAATCGAAGCCACTCACTCTCATTATTGAGAATAATTTAAGAAAATTCAATCAGCAGTAAATCGACTTTACGTAAGAGCACTCTTCATGATAAAGGCAACCTCATGATGTAAGAAATGACGAAATATGCATTCTAAAACTAACGGCAACGTACTTAGGTCGGTTAATATCCTACATTGTTATTTAGTGAGGTAACAATATGTAGTTCATAATAAAATCGGCTGGAAATTTCTATATAAAACCGACAAGCGTTGCCAGACAAGCATTGAAAATGAGCGAAACTGAGTAATGTAAAAACGAGAATATCATTCAGCCTTAAAATTCCCATACAAATTCACAGTACGCGAGAAAAACGTTATGAAATCACTAGTCACGGGTCCAGAAACGCTTTCTACTTTTTATGTTGATTAACGTCGCGAATTTTATGTCGAGAGAATAGAAAACAAATTGAATGCTTGATCCAACAGTTTGAGAATGAAATTCTACACCGTGACGGTTGGTTACTTATCTCAAAGATGCAATGGTTCAAGATTCAAGATGGAATGGTTCTAACTATCTATACCTGTTAATACAAATACTTTATGTATCAATTATATACCTATTATACAGGTAGAGATATATATATTTATTTTTCTAATATTTGCATAAAATGGTACATAATATTGTGTTCTGACTTGTCTTACAATTCCTTCTGAAGTCAACAAGACGTCATCTTGAAAAAAAATCGTTTGGGAAATTACAAAGTGCAATCAGTTATGATAAAAAAATAATAGAAATCGATTAGAATATAGTTTCAAATTAGGCCAGGACGACAATTTCAAAAAAAGGTTGGCCCTGTTTTTACAGAAATCTGTTTCATGGTGAAAGAATAATGATAACAAATACTAATCTTACTTTTCATCTTCAGTTTCCATAAACTTTTGTTACTTTCCAAAGTTTATTTCAAGTGCAGCAGAGGATACGGCAGCTACTATCTTCCAATACACCTCGGTTTTGGGCCATCAATATCAAAAGATTCAAAACGTTGAAATGATAGCAAAGCACTTTCAAGTTGAAGACTCAACGTTCAATGGATTTGATTGGTTCCAGAGTTTACAGAAAGTTTCAAAAAGCAACAGAAGAGAATGCAGCTAATATCAACAGTCCTCGTTATCTAGTCGGTCAAGATCAAAAAGTTGAGCTGAAGGGAAAGCAACTCTCAAGACCCAACATTCAATGAATTCAAGTCTAAACAAAAAGAGATTATAATCTAAACATTGAAAAATACGGAGAGTTCGCCACACTCCACACCTTCCTCACCACATGGCCTTTGAATCTTATCAGATCATGTTTAGGGTATTTTCAAAAACTAGTTCCTGGCCAGAGTTATTCTATGTCAATATTCTGAGCAGGCTGCATCATTTGACTAAGGAAAGGAAGACCTATTGTTCTAAAAAGGTAGATTTTACAAGTAAATTGAAATTTTTAATTTTGTTAAGTTTTACACAATATTAACAAAATGGCCTCGACAAGTAACTCCAGTGATTTTTGCATTGATTATTTAAAAAAACAAATAATGAATTCTTGAGCAGTTCGTTGACGATACCTCTAAACGATGTTTTACTAAGGTTACCTTACCACTGTTTCTAATTGTACCTGAATGTCATATCGTTTTCTTAATTATTGTGTGTCAAGAAATTGAATTCGAAAAATTATATCAATTACATGAGAAATCTGTATTAAAGATTATACTGCATGGAATTTCGAGATATCTTCATGTTTTATAAGAATACTATAAAAGATGTACATGTTTTCAATACATATTCAACCCTGATTTCAATTTTCCATTCTTAAATGTCTTTCAAGAACCTTATCAATATAACTCCACAATTGATTCACGTCAGAATAACTTTCACTTCTCTATTAACTAGATTATCCAGTAGTATTGTCCACTCCACTTTCATTGTTGTACGATTACTACCACTGAATACGTCCAGAACAGATTACCGATTCAATTGATCATTGTTTACAACTGACTTCATTGTAGACTGCTTCATATTCACCATGACCTCTACGCGATTGGGTCACAGCAACCAGATAAGCTACTGGTTACAATGGACGATCTCTGGTCATAATGTCTGATCTCTGGTCACAGGGGCTGGTCGCCCCCCGTGCCCCCTCACCATCGCGATCAAGGATTAAGAGGCTGTACAAAGATAACAGTTCGATTATCCGTTTACAATCGCTCATAGTTTTTATTGGAGAAAGTGTTCAATCAATTGAAAAGTAAATTTCTTTGTCGGCCTAGCCAGCAGAGACAATAAACAGTTCAGAGAAAGTTTTGTCTCGTGTCGTTTAGTTTGGTGGAACGATAGATTGACATTAGATGTTGATAAACAACTTGAGGAGCCTGTTCCAAAGCAATATGGAAGTCCTGTATTGGAGGGAGAAGGTGGACTCACACATACTCACTAGAGCCTGTTCCATAAAAATTTGGAAGTTCTATATTATCAATCTTATGAAGTGAGTTAAATCTTTTAGGCTAGGCATACACCGGTTAGTCAAGACAAGACAAGACGAGATTAGTCACGTTTAGTCACAGTACTTCACATAGATGCTTATGAAGCAACACACACCGATTAGTCATTGCATCGGTGTGTGCTGCTTCATAAGCAGCTATGTGAATTACTGTGACTAATCTCGTCTTGTCTTGTCTTGACTAACCGGTGTACGCCTATCCTTATACTGAAAAACGCAGGCCAAGTAGGTACAAAGAATTATAGCACCTAAAAGATTGAATTCACTTCAAATACTCGTTCAACAGAGAATAGTAACTGAAGTGAGCAAAGTGGGATCTGAAGCAGAATGTGCGATTGTCGCCCAGAGCAGAGCGTGTCCGTGGAGAGCGAACGTTTTCCACGCAGATGCGGATGTCTGCCTCCTTTTCCCGACACGCTTCATCGGCAGAGGACAGCGTCAAGGTCGGACAACGACAATAATAGCAGTGGGTGCCACTCTCCCACATTCACTCTTATTACAATACAAATCTTTTCTCAAGAAATAGAAACACGGCACTGAGTAGTTCGATTCGAATAAAAAGATTTCATTAAATTTACCTTCTAATGTTTATTTTTCCCAAGTGGATTTAAAAATTGTTTTTTTTTTTTCAATTTCAATGTCTGAAAAACTGAGCTAGACTTTACAGTAGATAGAAACGCACTGATACGTTACTTTCCGTTTAAATTTCCATACATCGAACATATTTTTTTGCTGAGCTTATGTGCCCACATAAGCTCTAGGCTTGTGCGTGGGTAATGGGGAGGATGATGATGAGAGATGAATGAACCTACAGCTTTAGGTGGGTTCTGAAACACCGGGAAGCGATTTGAGGTAAACAATCAATATAAGTAGAAGAATTCAGAACTTTTTCTTAAATTTTAACAAAAGATTTGGGTAATGAAATCAGCCATTATTTTAAAATTATCATTTTATGGACGTATCTGAGATACTTTCTAATACGAGTAGGTTTCCATTAACAAGAAATACGAGTATTTTCATCAACATTTGCCTGATCTAAGTATTCTATATTTGTAGGTGACAGTGAGGGGAAATTTCAAGTTTTTAATTAAGGTAAGAACATTGATAATAACGTCCAGCGGCATTATATTCATTTCAATCAAATCATATTTCTTTTCTAAAACTTGAGAGTTGTGAATACTTGAGGTGTATGCTATGAGAACTGTAGTGCTGATTTGCATTGAGGTCGTATAAAATGAAAAGTACCAGTTCTCGACTTTCTACATCCTTGTAACCTGAGAATACAAGATAAATATTAATCAAAACCATGTTTAGTAGAAAGATTATTGTAATAGAAAATTTACCTACCAAACAAACGTCCATAAATAAACTAACATAACCCTTATTAATCCCGTAAAGGCGTACACTGCAAGATATCGTTAAAATCAAGACGTTTTGAAAACTAGATGGAGACTTTCTGTCTCAACAGAAACATGAATAGTTGCTAATGAATAAGTGAGCCTCCCGGTTGGAGACGTTTTACAGAATCCATAGCAGTTTGAATTAATTTGCATGTATTTCTTCGTTAGATGGTTTATTTAGTAGTTATGCAATGACAGAATTGACATTAACGACTTTGGGGAGGAAAGTTATAGTGACTCAGAGGCAGAGTCTACCCACTTCTGGCTCAGAATGCTGTGTACTAGAAAAAAATAAACAGGGAATCTGGTTCGCCCACTTCCCATGCGTTTCCGGCCCTTGGAGGTATTGTTAATTCTCAGTTAACTTCCAATTTTATTCAAGGAGTTATTCAGCGAGTAGAATAATATTAATGGATATACTTATAAACATTTGAAAAGAGTACATGCAAATGATTAATAATAAAATAAAAAAGTATTCTAGTCAATTTATTAATTTATTGATGGTATCGAAATAATACCATAGTATTCAATCAATCAATCTAGACATAGTATTCAATCAATCAAAGTATGCAATCAATTTATTGATTGAGGTGTTGAGGACAGAAATTGGATAGAAACGAAAATGGAAGCCAATATTTCTGTTGATTATTGGGGGAAAAATCATAATTGAACATCGTAGAACAGGGGAAATCTTAGTGAGAAAATTACTGAGAACAATATACATGACCACATCAATGAAAGGAAAGTTCTTCAAGATGAATAAAGCCTGATAATGGAAACCATTACAATTTCCTAGCAAGAATAGCATATTCTATATTCAGTTCATTTCCAAGATTTGCAATTAAAACTGCAAGCCCGTAAAACAGTAATTATTTGTCTGGAGGCTGATAATAAAGACTTGCAAAATACGTTTGCAACATACCGGAAACTGATAATACAAAAAGATAAAACTTCAGTCTGGCATGAGGCGTGGATGACTCTAGAATTAATGGAGAAAATACTATTTATCGCTATAGTGATAGCACGACACAGTAGTCGTAACATATATCTGATCCAAGCCAAAGTATACATTATACAGACATGGCCATCAAACATGTTATAAATTATACTTTGTATTTCTAGACAGAAAAGTGAGAAATAATTGTTCTGTGCTATTTCTTTTTTCAGTTTTATTGGAGTATTGCACGCGATATGCCTACTTGCTCTGTTATCATAGCAATAGATCGTCCCCCCTAAGAACCTATAAAAATAATTGATTATCCCCAACAGTCTTCACAGTCGAGTGCTCACTGAACATTCAACGGTTCAAACGTAGATGAGATTGTTTCAGCAAGCACATTGGAATAATTTAATCCGTTGATTCATAAATTATCGAAGTACAAAACATTTTTAAATTCAAAGTACGGACTATGATGATTACTTTCGCATTGTAAACTAATGGTAAGTAATACAGATACGAGGCATACTGGCATATCAGTTATCACAGTATCTCAGTTATTATATTGTGTAATATAGTACAGTACTAACATGCATTTTTCAGTAGTACAAGTATTTACTAGTATTATTACTAGTATTTACTTTCATGTCAATCAATTACTAAACTTACTGCATATTCTTGAATATCCTGAAGTTTAACACACAAAGAGAAGGGGATAAATTAAGTCCATAAACTGGATGCCACCAACTAAAGAAAATGAGTATAATATTATGGGATGCACAGGCACACTAACTTCACATAGAAGCATCTACGATGCAACTACATTCTATTTCTATAATCTATATTGATGCAACTAGGCATCAATTTATCTATAGTACGTACATAGTAATATGGTTCAAATAAATTGAACTATTGGTAACTCGTGTAGAATAATACAAGTAGGCGCTAAACATCGTGACCATATACCAGCACCGGTGTCAAAATAAGCACCATCCTTCCTTCTATCCTTCCCAGCCACTACATTCATTTCCTGTCCAATCCAGCATTAATGACAGGAGCCGACTCATCGGATGGAACCGAAAAAGGGCCAAACAAAGAGACTAGATACACGTGCAACTAGGCAGCTCACTGACAGATTCATTCAATTGGCTGTCGTTCTCGAAAATAAAAACAGAATCCGAAAACGTTACTCATCACGTGCCCCAGGATACACGTTTCGAAAAACGCTTCCACTTTCACCTTCAAGACTAACCATCATCAACTACTTCATTTGTGAGTGACGAGCCCATTTCGAAATGAAAATTTGATGTATTGTCTCTTTCACTTTATCCTTTTTTCTTTTTCTTCTGTCTTTTCATTATTAATCCTATTGGTTGAATTTTACTTGCATTTTTCAGTGTAGGTGGATACATCATTTGGGTTCCATGTAAAATTCAAACAATAGGATTAAGTGGAAGAGACAATGCATCAAATTTTTATTTCGAAATGCCTTGTTTTTTTTGGGTAGATCGAAATGTTTGTATTGTGTAGGTCCTATACATTGAGAAGCTTAGTACATAGTAGTGTAGACTAACTTTATGATTAGTCTATGATAGTAGTGGAGAATAGAGGATGTATGGGCTATGGGAGGTATGTAAATAGATAATATATGGAGATATATAACTGGGAATATGTAAACTGAGTATGTATATAATGGGAGAGCCACAAAATAACAATCAAGAATAGTTGGTCTATGTAACGTCCACGATACAACTACACATAAAAATGACAATCTAATTATGAGAAGAATCAATCTAATAAAAATAATATTTAATATGCTTTATATAATTATTTTAGACCTTAGGTAGAACGGTAAAATTCAGTATGCAGTAGAGATGTTTGCCTCGGATTAGAACTTATCTTAATCGGATTTATTCATGTGTTTCTGATTTGAATTCTCAAAAATATTAATTCGTTTTTCAATGGAGACCTCTCTTATTCAGGAAGATGAGTTAGAATCTTACCAGAAAACTCGTAAAAATCATATTAGTATATTCAGATAATATCAGGAAGAGATGAAAGGCTCATTCTCTATATAGTAAATGGTTATTTAATATTCATGTCTTATTCAATTTATATTTAAAAAAGATAATACTTTTGAAAGATTAGTTTATCGTAGTTAAACACTACTGTACGGTACTTCATATTTCTAATTATGGCCAGGTTTCTATTCAATGAACAGATGAACACACTATTGAACAAGAAGTCTGACCGGTTATCAAATGAATAGATTGGATTATGAATAATCCTTTAAATGATTCAGATAAAACATGAGGCTGTTTCGGAAGTGTACAATATTCATTGATGGTCTACAGAAAAGAGGAAGCATTGAGAATGTACTTTCTAGAAGCAATTTAGTTATTATGTCATTTGGTTGAAAAGCACAAAAGAAAGACGAAAAATTCACATGAAACTTATTATTCACATAATTATTTGATTAATGCAAAATTCAAATATAAAATAGGAAAGAGATTGCAGTTAGTGGTGAAGAAGACACTCTGACATCTCAATTTGTCTCTTTTACAAACT
Organism: Laodelphax striatellus; assembly: GCA_017141395.1. Lineage (NCBI taxonomy): Eukaryota > Metazoa > Arthropoda > Insecta > Hemiptera > Delphacidae > Laodelphax > Laodelphax striatellus. The sequence goes on along the minus strand of CM029536.1, from coordinate 18,360,504 downwards.
TCTAGAGTTAATTTTTTGACTAAAATAAATTATACGGCAAGGCAGAACATTTTTAAATTTTACAACACTTATTTTTGTTTATCGCAATAATTGATGACATATTTTTGGCAACACTAGACAACTTGCTCCGCCCATTACTACTATATTACAAAGTTGAATAAAACATGTGGATGAGCAGCTGTTTCTCCCTTTGTTATTTGAATGGGTAGTAGCAGGTGGTGGAAGGAATAACTGCTAACTGGAAGTTAGCTTTTGTTGGTGGCCTAGATCGATCAATCCACTCGAGTATAACCCCTAATTTTGATTACAGTTTGGGCTTTATCCAAGCAGATGTTCACATCTTATGGTCCAATTGTGGTCAAATAAGCTAGGAAGTATAACTTCCCTTGATTCCGAAAGAATCATGAAATGGAATAAAAATATGAAGGATGAGTTAGGAATAAAGTCCTCTCTACCACAATAATCTTCTCATGAACGCTTTCTGCATATTTTGCATTGATTCTGAATTTCTTCCTAGCTTCAAAATTGGAAAGCATAATACTTCTTGCAAAGTGAATCAGCATCAGAATAAAACTGTTTCCATTCTCTGCATTGTTTAGAAATTCATTTTCAGCTTACAAACTTGAAAAAATTAAATTTTATCTCAATGAATCATGTTCATGAAAGATTTATTTAAGTTTTGCAATGAAGTCACCAGAATATTATTTCGTGGACCACTCCCACAATAGTCTTCGATCATACAAGGATAAAAAGACACCAATTTCAAGAAATAGCATTAAATTTGATGGGAAGTTCGTTGCATTGGTTCAGTCAAAATGAGAAAAAAGTATGTTTATATCAAGTTTGCCGCCATCAGAAACACCTTGGCTCCATCGGCTCTTGGCAATCAAGTTTCTCAAATACAAAGACTCTTAGACTCTTAGAAGTCAATATTTCAATATTTTATTTGATAGAAAACTGGAGAATAAGGAGAAAAAAACATGAGAACAACAAAATATATACAACAATAAAATTCCAATTGTCTTTCTTTATCTGTACTAAATCATGTAAGAAGATCCTGTTCCAATTCACCTCTACTTCAAAAGAAACTAGAACTTTCCAATAAACCCTATTTCAAAAGCAATTAATCAGCCACTTAAATAATTATTGTATACGAAAACGAAACAAGAGTAATTTTGAAGAAAGTTGCTCAAAAACATATGGCGAGCAAAGGAGGAGAAACTCAAATTGCACCAACAATAACTCTGAGCTTTAGCAGATAGAGTTGCAAACGCAGCAGAAGATGAATTTGCGAGAAAAATTTACGAGGCAAATCGAGAACAAACAAGCGTATTTTATGGGGTTTGTCGAAAGTGGGTCGCCGTCCAGTATCTTTTAATGGCACGAATGCCTACCAGCCCGATGCCTTTTCGTTTACAACAGTCCAGGTACGGGCCGACAAGATTATAACGTCACAACAATGCAATAGGCTACTAGGTTTGAAACGTTCAACAGCAATAAACTGTAGAAAACCGTTTGTCAAAGGATAGCAAACTCAATGCTGTATCGTCACAATGGGATTGTGATACTGTATTTGCTATCCGGTTTGATCAAATCACATTGTTCAACCCACATTGGTTACTCTGTGGTTCAACCCAACTCAAATTTTCTGTTTTTTGTCTCAAATTGATTGACACCACGTTATAAGTTTCTGACCAGACCAAGTTATATTACTTGGAAGTGAAAACTTAGTCACAATCACGAATGATGAGTGGGATAGTTTTTTTTCGCAATGGTTGGACGGTGGAAATGAAACGATATGAAAAATTCTAGGTTCTCAGCTCATTTCACTAATAATTTATCCATTTATTGAAAAGTTACAATATGAGAGGGCACCAGGGAGAGTAATAGTGTTAGTAACGGTACTATAATCAATATTTGAAAATATTCAGTTGACTACATAGAATATCAATGTATCAATCACAGAAGACAATGAACAAGATGTTTGAGAATTTTGAGATGAATCTTTCAAATTCAGTTGACTATTCAACTGAAATTAAAACCTAAGTTAGAAATTAGGATGATATAGAATNAAGCATGTATGTTTTGGTCCTGTAAACTCATTAAAGCCTCGATTACAAGGGGCGAGTTTACTAGCTACTAGCCAAAAAGCCGGCTAGTAGCTAGTAAACTCGCCTCATGTAATCGAGCCTTAATCGACAATTGTCAAGGCTTATGGGCAACTGATTCATTGAATTGAACTAGCCTACTTTTGTTTTAAATTTACTGATTATTCTCAATGATTTTCTATCAAAGAATAGAACGTAGAAAGAGAGAACGTAATTTCCTATACGAGTTACTTATTCACTAATTTCAATGTCTACTGAGTTTCATATTATTTGAAAAACTGAACAATACTTAATGAAGACAATAGCATTGAACAAAAAATGAATTCTATTATATTAAAAATATTTTATCATTTATTATTTATAATAATGTCATGATTTGAAGAAGATCCAATCATGAAAAATGAGATGAAAATAGTAAGATAAGAATTTTGGAGCACGAATCAATTATGGGAATAAATTATTTCTGACACTCACCTGGAAGAAAGAATTCGTGGAGCAACATCAACGGTGCTATTCGGAAAATCTAATGGGAGCGATTTCCGAGCCACTTTAGCCTCTGCGCACTCAGCGGTTCTGACAATCAACTGTCTGCATGTTTGTTGAAGGTCCTTCAGCTCATTTTCAATGTTCCAAATTTGCTGCAAACAAAGTTCCAATACAAAATTAAAATGGCATGAACATGAATTACAAACATACGGAAATATTCAGATTGAAATGAGCACATTGGAATATTAGAAAATAAGGCAGAAAAAATCAAATTTCAACTTTTCAAAGCCCAGAGACAAGTTTATTGGTGAATAATCCATATTTTCACCCTTTAAAGGTTTATTTTCTAGTATTGGGCATGAATCAATTACATTACGTTTTGTCTCTATAACAAAAATTATTTAATCCTCTGTAACCAATCGATTTCTCCAATAATTAATGCTCCTTTAATCAATTCCTCTTCAACGTTATAAGGTATCAAGTACAGAAGACGAATTTCAATTTTTTGATTGAAATTCGATCAGTGTTGATTCACCAATACGATTTTATTGATCAAAATGTTTGAAAATAATAGAATACCGGTAATTATGATCTGATAGCTATACGATCGATAATATTGATCAAAATCGAATCAATAGTATCAATCAAAATCGACTTAAAATCCTATTCAATGCTTCCAACTATCAACTAAGTAATTGAAATTTTCCTATGCTATTGAAAGCTTTCTATACTAAAACGGGTGGTTACCGTAGCATCGACAAACGTTTGTCTTGACAGGTTAGTGAGTTAGGTTAACGAGGCTAACGTTTTTCGATGCTACGGTGGCTACCCGTTTTAGTCTAGGACTTGGCTAAATCCCGAGCTCATGAACCGGCCCTAACTATTTCAACTTGATTATAACTTTCAACTATTTCAACTTAATTGTAACTATTCTTGTGTTGAGTTGCACCAAGCGAGACCTGATTCAAAATAGTCGATCCCAGTTGGTGCAACTCAACATTACTGTATTGATTTTGAAATGTGTTATTAGATTCCCAAATGT